>CM054804.1:33391749-33534501 GCA_028984105.1 Lavandula angustifolia
TGTGGCTCAGGTTGGTTGTCTGTATCTTGCAACCTTACCCTAGTAAAATGGGTTGATCATATCCCCTGAGGAACTCGTAAGGATTAGCACACTAAACCCACCCGATTGATTAAGTTCAAGTATGTTAATAAGGTCGAGTGGTACTATTCAGGAATATAATAAGATAATTAATTTAAGCTGTCAGTGGACTTAATTAATTAACAGATATTTATATCTTAAATACAGGGATCGTTTAAGTCTAAAATACAAGTGCATGCTCAAGTTGGGATAAAGGGGTAAGTCAGCACGGATTCTCTAGTGGAATGAATATGTGTTTATTAATTAATTTTGATCTGGGCTGAGCATATATAATTAATTAATTTGAGGCCCGACTTTATTTCTTGTATTAGATCCGTAATCTAGCCAAATTAGTTGCCTAGTTATTTATTGTCTATCAGAAATCATTATTAATGGAATAATGCATTTTGCATTATTTAATAATGTTATTTATCTAGAATTAATTGGTTGAGCTAATTAATAGATAAATAAAAGTAGCCCAACAGATTAATTTATTATATTATGGACTAATCTATCTATTTATATCTAAAAGCTTCAACTAATGCAAACATTGTTCACCGAGGGTCAAATCAACTCCCCCAATTTCTTTTTTCTTTTCGTTATCCACATTTTCCCAAAAAAGAATCACCGGCTGTCACGAACTCCCCCAATTTCTTTTTTCCTTTTCTTTATCCACATTTTCCCGAAAAGAATCACCGACTGTCACGATTAATTGTCTTGCTTCGGCGACGCTTGCTTCCTTCTTCTTTACCTCGATTAGAGTAATTGATTCACGATTGATCGTCTTTGCTTCGGCAGCGCTTGTTTCCTTCTCCTTTGCCTCGATTAGAGTATTTGGTAGGTTCTTCTTTTAATTTTACTAGGTTTCTATTTTGCTTCTCTTTCCAGTGTTCTATTGTGTAAAAGGTGCACGATTGTGATATTACTCGCTGGTTTCTTGTCCGAATTACGGCTTATTACAGATTAGGAATTATTTTGGGACTCTGTAGATTTCTTTTTCTTTGCTGATTGCCACTTTATATGCTGGGAATAGAGATGTTGGGCGTTACTCTTATCTGGTTCTCAGTTAGGTTGTATGAGTCTATAAAGTTGATGAATTCTTTTGTTTATGGAGGCTTATTACTTGGGCGTTTCTCCTTTAAATCTGTGTTCCCGTAATAAAACATCTGCTTCAGTTTGTCCATTGTTGGTTGGCGTGTAGATGGCTAGAGAATGTGATCTTATCAGGGATATCGATGAATTGAAGCAAAATTTTCTTATGAAGCTTCGTCTTGTGTGTGTTTATGAGACTCTCGTATTTAAGTCCAGAGATGTCTATTCTCTTGATTGCATATTCCATAACTCAGAAGTAAGAATATACTTTTCTCTTTTATTTTTTGTTGGTATTTGAATCCTCTTATTTTATATAATGTATCTATTTAGTGATGTTTTTTCTCAGATTACTTTATGAGGTTATTTATAGTGTATATATGCATGTTTTTGGTTATTTGCATTTTAGTTTCCATTGCATATTCGGATTTATTTTAGGAATGTTGGTTTTCATTGTAGTTTTTTGAATCTTGATATGTCGGTGGAGAATGTTGTGGACTGTTGTTGGTGTATGTTCGGACCACTTCTCATTTTTGGGTTGCTATTGCGAATACTTATGAGTGGGGTGGGGTGGGGTGGGGTGGGGGGGGGGGGTGTTCCGAAGGTTTTCGGGTCAAAGTTGGATTTAATTACTGAAACTAGATGTAGGGATTGGGGGTTTGAAATGCATCTTTTACTTGTATTATGTATTTGTCTTACACCCAATTCTATGATAACAGTCTGAGAAGAAATACGTGTTCTATTGGAAATCTTCTTTACGGAGGCATGAGATTTACAATCTCATAATTTAGAAAATAGGGAAGTATAATGCAGGTTATAATGCACATGTTCGGAGTTTTAAATCGAGGCAAACACTTGCTGTCTAAAATGCCTTTTTAACCTTTGGTTGATATATTATGCATGCAGGTTAGAATTTCTTATGTTGTTCGTTGATGTTGTACAATTACTAGTTGGAGATTTCTTATTTTCTTAGGATGGTTATGTTGTATGACTGATGTTGTTTGGTTTTTATTGTTCTCCTTCTATGTTTATCAAGAAGATAGAATACAAGTGATGTTTCCTCGTGGTGTTATTCAGGGCTTCAGAGGTCTTTTAACCGAGGGACAGTTGTTTGGGCTGAAGAAATTTCGATTGGTGCATAATACTGGAAAATATAGAGTCACTGTATCTAAGTTTAAAATTCTGGTTGATGAGGAGACTCAACTCCGGATTGTGTTTGATTCTGCCTTTCCAACCAGGCATTTCTGGTTGAAGCCTGTTGTTGATGTTCTTCGGATTAGTGATGCTGACGAGGAAGCCACGTTCAGTTAGCTTTATATCTATTACAATACTATATTTCTGGATGTGGAGCTCATTTTTTCAAGATAGCATTTTACTGTTGCTTGTGTGTGTGTTGCAGATGTTATTGGTGTATTGGTGGAGGTTTCTCTTCCTCGGGATCAGAAAACTTATAGATGGGATGTGAAGAAGCTAATGAACATTTATCTTGAGGATATGGAGTAATGAATATTAGGTTACCATGTTCTCTCCCTTGTAGTTTTGTTAATTGGTGGTCAGTTTTAATCTTAACTTTTTTGTAGGTTGAATCGATTGTGCTATACTTTATGGGATGATTATATTGATCTATTCATGAGGAAACTTAATGAACAGACTGTGAGCCTTAAGATTGTTGTTGTACAGCACTGCAAGCTTAATGTTTATAATGGTGTGTTTGAAGAGTTGCTATTGTTTGTTATTTATTTTCTGGTTATACTATATTTTCAATCTTTTGTTATGATTTTTTATGTGAAGGACAAACTAAGATTGCAAATGTTATGCATGCTACCAAGATTTATATCAATGCTGATTTTGAGGAGATTGATGATTTTCGAATCAGATTTTATTTTATTTTATGTTGTTGCTTACATAGTAGCTTCTGAGTTTATAGGTTGTAATTAGTAATTTTCTTGCTTTATATGTATGTTGAAAAATATGGCAGTATGGGTGCTACTTGCAGTGGTGTCCCGCAAGGAACGCAAGTGTCTTCGTCTGACAACTAGGTTGATGGTGTTACTGTTAAGAAAAATAATAATTGATCTGTTTTATGAAGATGATGTATGTTTATTGTTTGATTTTTGTTGGTGGCCTTACTTTCTTATGTGTTTGTTGCTTTGTGTTGACTGAATTCTATAATATAGGCTGCTTTTTGTTGGATTGGTGGTTCTATTGAGTCTGTTGATTTTGATGGTGGTTGGAATTATGTGGCATGTTCCAAATGTTTCAAGAAGCTAGATAAGATGGATAAGCAATTTTACTGCCGAATTTGTAATTCTCACGATGTATGTCCGACCCTAAGGTATTTTTAATCTGGTGTGTTTGGTTGTGATTGGTCTGTATAACTTTGTTTGTTGTTCTCTTTAAGTAATTAGTGTTTTGTATTTCAATTATAGGTATAAGTTGAAGATTTATGTGAAAGATGAGACTGGAATGGTTACTCTGTTATTGTGGGATAATGCTTGTCAGATTATTGGAAAGACAGCTGCTGAAGTTAAGGAGAATCGTGGGAAGGTTTGATATTTTGGTTATTCTTTGTTTGCTGATGTATTGTTAGTTTTTTTGGCTTATGGTGTATTTCGTTGGTAGAATGGTGTTCTTAGCCCAGAAGGTGAAATTGAACTCGCTTTATTATACAAGCATCTTACTTTCAAGATTCAGATGAGATCGGATCATGTTGCTATTCTTGGTGGTGGATATAGTGTATTCAAAGTATATTTTTCTTCTCAATCAGTTCCGTCTGTTACGGAAAGCCAAATTTTTATTTTTTATTGTTAGGCGGTACTGGTGTTAGTTTTTTTTTAATTGTAATTTATCTATTATGTGTTGTGGTAGTTCTTATTTGCTATTGTTTATTTTGTAGGAGTCTAACTGTGTGTCTAAGAATCGTCTTGTTGATAGTACTATCAATGATACTCCAACCAGTAAAGAGCCAGTGGCTAATGTTGAAGATCCCTCTGATGGTACGTGTTTGTGGGATTTTTCGACTGCCAACAAGGTGGGTAGGTCTTTGGATGGTGCATTTGAGGATGCTCGACCAGTTGTACAAGATCCACAGTTGAGGTCTTTACTTCCGTAGCAAGGTGGTGGTCAGCTTCCTCCTTCTTTGATGGATGATGGTGCGGCCATAGACTTGGATGCTGATGGTTTTGAATCAGATTCGGCCTTACAAAATCTTAATGCAAATCCATTAACGGATAATTTACTTGATGAAGTTGTTCCTCTTAAGAATGTGGTGGATAAGTTTGCAAGTTCCAACACTATGAAGCGAAGGAGGACATCTTCCAAGAAGGGGTAGGAAAGTTGTTGGTATTTTTGTGTGTCTTGCTCTGTTTTACTCCGACATGTGTATTTTGAAATATATGTCTGTAGACCGACTCTTTATAATTTGGGATTATTAGGTCTCCTTATAATTATGTATTTTGGAATGATAGTGTGGAGTCTGCTGTACATTTTTATCTATTGTTACTATGTAATACTAATTGAAGGTGTGTTATCTAAATTTGTAATCTTGGTTTGATTTGTAGCTAAGTAAAATTTTAAAATTGTAGGAGTGATATTCTTGGTGTTGGGATTTTGTATACTGGAAGCAAATTTTATGCTTGTATACAATGTGTTTTGTCCCTACCACTATTTTATTCTCCTATCTCATAAATTTATATATTTGCACATGTTATCCTTTATCTTGTATAAAAGTTAGTTTTGTGTGGTGTGTCGGGTATCACAGAAGGCAACACAAATTGGTTGAACTGACAAGATATAAACAGTTATCACAGCTGAGACAACTTCAGGATAAGTTGTCGATTTAAGCTGCAGTTTAGATAAGAAGTGGCTTGTCTTTACTGGTACACTGAAGGTGGTGTATTGACGGAACACAGTGAGATGTGTTCTCCTTACTGACCTTAGTGGAGAACCAAGATCTCGGTGACTTAGCTGGTCTTAGGCTTGGTAAGACATCAGCTGAGTGCATATCTATCACTTTGACCTACTATGGTGAACGGCATCGCGACCGGATCTACGTATCTTGGGTGTTAGTAGTTATTTGTGGCTCAGGCTGGTTGTCTGTATCTTGCAGCCGTATCCTAGTAAAATGGGTTGATAATATCCCCTGAGAAACTCGAAAGGATTAACACACTAAACCCGGCCGGTTGATTAAGTTCAGGTGTGTTAATAAGGTCGAGTGGTACTACTCAGAAATATAAGATGTTAATTAATTTAAGCTGTCAGTGAGCTTAATTAATTAACGAATATTTCTATCTTAAATACAGAGATCGATTAAGTCTAAAATACAAACCCTTGCTCAATTTGGGATAAAGGGGTAAGGTAAGTCAGCACGGATTCTCTAGTAGAATGAATCTGTGTTTATTAATTAATTTTACTCTGGGCTGAGCATGAATAATTAATTAATTTGAGGCCCAGCTTTATTTCTTGTATTGGATCCCTGATCTGGCCCAATTAGTTGTCTAGTTATTTATTGTCTCTCAGAAATCATTATTAATGGATTAATTGGTTGGGCCAATTAATTGATAAATATTAGTAGCCCAGTGAATTAATTAATTATATTATGGGCTAATTATGTGGAAGCCCATTAGCAATATAATTAAATTAATGGGCTATTAATATATTAATAATATATTGACTTTTGAAGCCTATATATATTAGTATTCTATTCCGAAACAGAACATACACATAGAATATACATTGACGCTACACGCGAGATTGAGAGGGACAATATTCTTAATTTTCTCCAGTTCTTTGACCACCCAGAGAGAGAAAAAGGCCGGGACACAGATCAGAAGATCTGACACACGAGCAACAATCAGATCTGCAACAACATACGAAGGAGGAAGGTATCATTCCTAACCTTATATTTCCTTCAATTGGTATCAGAGCTTGGTTTAGGCTCTGATTGTTGCTGTTAGGTGTATGATTAGGGTTCAATTCCGTCGTTATCGGGCTAATTTCGTGTTTGGCGCGGCCTACGAGCCACTGTTTTGACTCCGTTGTAATATTTTTCTCGTGAGAAAATCTACGAGTAGATGATAGGACCTATATGTTATGTGATTGTACTGTTATTGTACTGTAATTTGTCCGGGATGCACGAAAATCGAGGCGCGATCGTGCATAAAGACGGAAAAGGGCAAAACCCTAGTTTCTGGCAGAACACGATTGCCGACTTCAGGAGGCGCATGGGGGCGCATGCCACATTATTTGTCCGATCCGTTGGGATATTTTTGTTCGTTTTTTTGTTAGATTCGTCGGGATAGGTCGCACGACCTATTCCGATTTCTGGTTTGGCCGGAATAACGTCGGAAAGGAAAGGTGGTCGTGTTGTCCAGAAATCCCCAAATTGGCCAGAAAACCATAGTTTGCTAGGGTTCTGCCGCGTTTTGCGGCGGTGATTCCCGGCGCATCCGGTGTCCGATCGACAATCGGCTTAAACCTTTGGAATCCTCGTCTTACGAGCTTCACGTTGATAGGTCGTAAGCTATGTTTTGAAACCTAGCCCGGCCCGACCGGTTCAACCGGTTTGACCCGGACCCGGTTAAAAATCCGGGCCGGGTTACGTACTGGCTCGTTTTGGCTATCGACCCGGTGCGATCCGGTCGGTTTGACCGGTTGAACCGGTACCCGGGAACCGGGTCAACTCGGTTTGATTTTTTTTTTTTTTTTTTAAGGAAATTTTTATTTGAAATCGTCCCTAACGGGAAGTGGGAATACCAACTACACTACATGTGAGCCGGTAACTCGGTTTGAATGTAAAAAAACAAAACTGAAAAAAATAGGGTTGCAAATCGGTTTGATTTCAGAAATTCAAAACCGATCGGTTTTTCTGTTGGCCGATAACCGATCCATGTTCGGTTTCAATTAGTATGATAACCGAAAGCAAAACCCTATTTTCATAAATGAGAAATGCTTAATAAATTTAAACTGCATTTATGTTAATGTTGGTAGACTAATTATTATTACCAACTGTTGACAGGTTGTTAAAACAAGGAGGGAGGGATTTATAGGCTAATTTTCTGTTTGGTTTTCTTCTCTATTCGATGTGGGATGGTTTCTTCTTCTTTTTCATCAACTTTTTTTCCATCTAACTACTTACACTCATTCCACATCGGTTGGGAGTCGTAAATATGCTTATATTTATTTTATATATTTGTAAGTCATTTTTAATATTTATTAGTATTATTAAAATACCTATGTATTTATATAATTTAATAATCATATATTTATGACGTCACACCGGGTCAACCCGAACCGGTTCAACCGGTAAAAAATATTTTTCCGGGTCAATGATTGAGCCGGTTTTAAGAATACAGGTCGTAAGGGATCATCCGATCCCGGATGCGATCGGAAGTGACGTCTGAAGTTGGCTGCTCGTTATGAATTCGTTCCGGCGAATTGTTTGAAATTCGGGAAAATGAGGAACTAATCTCGGCCGGAATCCATTACACGCTAGTCGTGAGTGTTCCAATTACGTTTCCCCTCTTTCAATTGATCGAATCGCGGCTCGGAGAGCACGAATTTGAGAAGCGAAATTCGCCGGCGACGGGATGCGAAATTCGCTTGATTCCCGTCGCGGCGGGGGCAATTGTCGCCGGAATTAGGCCGCCCAAACGTGTAGGTCAGGCCTAGGGGCGACGGGAGAGGATGAAGACGACGGCATCGGACCGGGGAAGGCGCGACAGCCGCGCGTCTCGTCTGCCGGCTCGCCGCGGCCGCACGCGGCAGCCGATACCCGCCGCTGCAGCGGCGGCACGCGACGGGCCTTGGCGGCGCGGCCTCGCCGTAACACGGTGAGGCGGAGGGACATTGTAGATAGAAATGGAAGGACGGAATTACGCGGCGGCGCGTTGGCTGCTGTCACCACACGCGGCCGCGAGCCGCTTGCGTCTAAAGCGCCGAACGGCGGGCTTTCCGGCGGAGGAGGCCGCCGGTTCTCGGCTCGCCGTGGACGGGCGACCACCACCACGTCGGTGGCCGGCCGAGAACCGACCTACAGCGGCGGCGGGAGGTGAACCAGCGGCGGCGGCGGTTCGTTGTAGATGACGCTGACGTGACACCACATCAGCCCTAGCTGTACACGTGTCTGCCACGTGTCTGACACGTGGCAGACGACCTGATGACGTGGCATGAAACAATTTTCGATGCAGTTTTTAGATTCCAAGATTTTGAAGATCGAAGAGCTGTATTTTGATCGGGATATGTAATAGTTAGGAATTACGTATTTTAAAGCCCGATAACGACGTTTTAAATTTCATGTTTGCGCATTTATTTATTATTATGCTTTAGCATGCGATTATGTGATTAATTGCGCTTAGAAAAACATGTAAATAGGATTTACGTCGTATTAAAGCATGTTTTATTTTTCGCGAGCACGTTTTATTATGTGCGCTTAGAAATTGCATGTTTTAGGAATTATGTGGATATGCATGATTCAAAACAAACCTTTTGAATAAAATGACTAAGCAATTTTTAAATTAAATGTTTATTTAGATTCCATTAATTTGGATATTAAACACTTAATTGGACCTCCATTAATTGGACTCTACACAAAAGTAGTAAGATTATGTAAGTAAACGTCCACCTGCGTGGCTTGCTTGCATCTTTGAGCTACAAGTTTTGTGAGATGAGTTTTCCAAAAATAATATTTGATTATTATTGAGTAGTGGGAGCGAAGCCGTTAACGTCCACCTGCGTGGCTTGCGTGCCTAGTAAACACGAGTACTATAGAAGATAATAATTAAATAGGATGGCTAAGGTTCGAGTAAGTATGTCAATTTCGAGAATTTGATTCTATTTTGGTCAAATTAATGGTCAATGCTTAGATGTCACCGCAGGTACAATTCACTTCCCTCGAAGTCCCTTCCCGCATTTTAATAGTGACATGGTCCAGAATATCGAACTATTAATTCTATTCATCTTAAGAACCTAGGCGTGGATTGGAATTAAAGAGCTAGATAAATAGCTTGGTTTAGGGTTACGCTAGTAAATGTCCACCTTCGTGGCTTGCTAGTGGAATTTCTAGAGCCGTTCGAGGTTTTTAATATCATTGTTTTTACAAAAGGTTACAATGATTATTAATTACGAATTATGTGCAAATATTAATTTTATACATGCTTTTAAATTACATTTTTCAGATATGTCTGTTCGAATATTTTATTTTTTGAGTTCCTAAACAGTTTCACCAACCAAACCCTAACGGGTTTAACAATTTTAATAATTTCATAGAGTGGAAGAGATATCTTACCTCTCCATATAAAAGCTCTGCAAAGGTCCTATAAGAACTTCTGTTTTAGGACTGCTATGTGTAAGAACGAGTTTACAAAGAGTATGTTACTCAAATCTTTGGTAGCGGTCAAAGAGGTTATAGGAAAGGGCAAGAGTGCTCAAGTCTTGAATATCCCTAGTAGTTCAAGGAATCCTCCAAAAGGCGGAAACCAGAAAAAGAGCAGAAAGGGTGGTACTTTCAAGAAGAGTAGTGGGAGTAAGAAGACGGTCCTTACCGGCGACATGTGAATGTCAAAGGAGAAAGGAAGATTCTTCAAGAGTGGTAAGAAAGGACACTGGAAGAATTATAATCCAGATGTCAAGGCAAAACAGAAAGAGACGCGAGTCGCTCTTGTAACTGAGACTGTTCTAGTTTCCTCTTCTACCCACGAATGAGTAGTGGATTCGGGGACTGATCATGTTTGTTACACCTTACAAGGTTTCTTGCAGAAAAGGTAATTGAGCAATGACGAGGTGGTAGTCTCAATGGGCAATGGATCGAAAGTTCCTACAGTTGCCATTGGAGATTTAAATCTATCTTTTGATAGTTATGTTTTAGTATTTAAAGAAGTTTAATATGTGCCTGAGTTTAGGCGAAACATTATTTCTGTTTCAAAACTCTGCACCATAGATGGTTATAAATCAAGTTTTGATAGTGAAGTTTCTATCATGAAAGACGATGATTTTATCTGTGGTAGACCATTAAACGGATCTTTATGTACTATTACTTGTAAACCGCATAGTTCTGTTAATATTGCTTCCTCATCATCAAATCCTAAGAAGAGGAAATAGTCTTCTAAACCAAACTTATCTGTGATACTTAAGACTAGGTCACATCAATCTTAATAGGACTCAAAGGTTGGTGGTATATGGATCATTGGAGTCTCTCCAAGTTGAACCATTTCCAACTTGTGAAACCTGTTTGGAAGGAAATACGATGACTAGGCCCTTCAAGGCAAATGGTTATAAAGCCACAGAAGTATTAAGTTCGATACATTCTGACTTGTGTGGGTCTATGTCTACACAAGCTCGTGGAGGGTATGAGTACTTCGTCACATTTACTGATGATTACTCGAGGTATGATATGTTTACCTTCTTCCCCACAAGTTGGATTGCTTTGAAACCTTTAAGGAATTCAAGGCAGAAGTGGAGAAGAAGCTAGGTAAAGAAATCAAAACACAGCGATCTGATCGTGGTAGGGAATATCTATCCAACGAGTTCAAGGACTACTTGACAGAATGTGAGATTACATCCCAGTTGACAGCACCGGGCACGCCTCAGCAGAATGGTGTGTCAGAGAGAAGGAACCAAAGACTCTTAGATATTGTTCGGTCGATGATGAGTTATGCAACTTTGCCAGTTTCCTTTTGGGGATATGCCCTACAGACTGCATCATACTTGCTGAACCGTGTGCCTTCCAAGTCGGTAAAAAAGATCCCTTTCGAGTTGTAGAGCAGGCACAAACCCAGTATGCACCACTTAAGGATTTGGGGTTATCCTGCTTATGTGCAAAATAGGTAGGCCGACAAATTGGAATCACGCTCAGAAGTGATGTTGTTCATAGGGTATCCGAAGGAAACGAGGGGTGGATACTTTTATGATCCTAAAGAACAGAAGATCGTTGTTAGCCCTAATGTTTGGCTCTTACAAGAGGATTACATTAGTAACCATAAATCTCATGTCGACATCATCCTTGAGGAATTACAAGGTGGTCGAGTTCCACCTGAACAGTCAGTTGTGCAAGATAATACTCCTCGAGTAACTGCACAATCTGTTAACACAGCGCCTGACATTGTTCGACGTAGTGGGAGGGTGATATTTACCCCTGATCGATATATGTTCACTAGGGAGACGTTTGATCATCTCCCGGTAGATGAACAAGATACCGTGGATCCCTGGACTTACAACGAAGCAGTGAGAGATGTAGATGCAGATTCCTAGCGAATCGTCATGGACTCAGAATTTAAGTCCATAATTGATATGGATGTATACGAGATCACTGAACTACTGAGGGCTGCAAGGCTATTGGTAGTAAGTGGTTATACAAGAGAAAGAGAGAGGACCGAATAGAGAGATCATGACGTTTAAGGCCAGGCTAGTGGCGAAGGGTTTTACCCAGAAATAAGGTATCGATTACGAAGAGACCTTCTCGCCTGTAGCAATGATCAAGTCCATTCGGATTCTCCTTGCCATAGCAAGTCATATGAACCCAGAGATTTGGCAAATGTATGTCAAAACCGCATTTCTAAATGGTCACCTTGAAAAAGGTAGGGACATCTATATGAAACAACCAAATGGTTATGTGAAGGAGGGCGAAGAACATCTAGTTTGGAAGCTTAAAAAATCTATTCAAGGATTTAAGCAGGCTTTCCGGTTAAGGCACCAGTGTTTTCGACGAGGTAGTCAAAACCTATGGATTTATATCCTGCCCTAACGAGGTGTGTGTAACGTATTTGTGTTAACAGATCAGTGGTGTTTCTTACATTTTACGTAGATGACATCCTTCTTATTGGCAACAATGTTGAAGTGTTATCAGACGTAAATATGTGGTTATCCGAGTAGTTTCAAATGAAGGACTTAGGTGAAGCTGCTTACATTCTTGGGATCAAGGTTATCTGAGATCGCCAGAAAAAGGATGTTAAGTTTGTCACAAGCATCCTACATTGACACTGTTATTGCTCATTTTAACATGCAAAAAGCCAAGAGAGGTTCAGTAACTTTCAGACATGGCATTTTTCTATCCAAGAATCAGTGCCCTAAAACGCCTGCAGAGATAGAAAGTATGAGGCTAGTACCATATGCTTCCGTTGTCGGTAGCCTCATGTATGCGATGCTTTGTACGAGAGTAGATATCTCATATGTTGTAGGCATGGTCTCAAGATACCAGTCTAACCCTGGAAAGGAACACTGGACTGCGGTCAAGCATATTCTCAAGTACCTTAAACGGGTTAGAGATTATAGGCTTGTTTACCAGTCAGACAGTCTAGTGTCTTTGGGTTATACATAATTAGATTTCCAGGCTGACAGAGACGAGAAGAAGTCTACCTCGGGTTATGTGTTTACCTTGGGTGGTGGAGCCATTTCATGGAGGAGTGCAAAGTAGAAAGGCATTGCGGACTGAACCATGGAAGCAGAGTATGTGGCTGCTTCAGAAGCTTCGAAAGAGGCAGTTCGGCTCAAGAATTTTCTCCTGGACCTTGGTATTGTTCTGAACTTGCCTAAGGAAATCACGATTTATTGTGATAATGCGGGTGCAGTGGAAAATTCTAAGGAACCTAGATCTCAAAAGGCGTCCAAACACATAGACAGGAAGTACCACATTATACGAGAATTCGTAAATCAAGGCGACGTACTCATAGAAAAGATCGGAACTGAAGACAACATAGTTGATCCATTCATGAATAGCTTACCACTCCCGTCTTACGAGAACCATGTTCGTGGCTTAGGAGTGGTAGAGATGCCCCCCACTTAGGACTACATAAACTTTTGTATAAGTGGGAGAAGATGCAGTGATAGATAGGATAGATAGCTAAGAGATAGTTGAGTACTAGTTTGTACCTAAAACTGACACATTGTACACTAAAAGTTTACTTTAGTATAAGTGGGAGAATTTTTGAGATTTTATATATTGGAAGCAAATTTTATGCTTGTATACAATGTGTTTTGTCCCTACCACTATTTTATTCTCCTATCTGATAAATTTATATATTTTCACATGCTATCCTTTATCTTGTATAAAAGTTAGATTTGTGTGGTGTGTCGGGTATCACAGAAGACAACACAAATTGGTTGAACTAACAAGATATAAACAGTTATCACAGCTGAGACAACTTTAAGATAAGTTGTCGGTTTAAGCTGCAGTTTAGATAAGAAGTAGCTTGTCTTAGCTGCTTGTCTTTACTGGTACACTTAAGTTGGTGTATTGACGGATCACAGTGAGATGTGTTCTCCTAACTGACCTTAGTGGAGAACCAAGATCTTGGTGACTTAGCTGGTTTTAAGCTTGGTAAGACTTCAGCTGAGCGCATTTGACTATCTATAACTTTGACCCACTATGGTGAACGTCATCGCGACCGGATCTACGTATCTTGGGTGTTAGTAGTTATTTGTGGCTCAGGCTGGTTGTCTGTATCTTGCATCCATATCCTAGTAAAATGGGTTGATAATATCCCCTGAGGAACTCGAAAGGATTAGCACACTAAACCCGGCCGGTTGATTATTATCAACCTATTTTACTAGGATACAACTGCAAGATACAGACAACCAGCCTGAGCCACAAATAACTACTAACACCCAAGATATGTAGATCCGGTCGCGATGACGTTCACCATAGTAAGTCAAAGTGATAGATAGCCAAATGCGCTCAGCTGAAGTCTTACCAAGCTTAAGACCAGCTAAGTCACCGAGATCTTGGTTCTCCACTAAGGTCAGTTAGGAGAACACATCTCACTGTGATCCGTCAATACACCACCTTCAGTTACTAGTAAAGACAAGCAGCTAAGATTAGCCACTTCTTATCTAAACTGCAGCTTAAACTGACAACTCATCCTTAAGTTGTCTCAGCTGTGATAAATGTTTATATATTGTCAGTTAAACCAATTTGTGTTGTCTTTTGTGATACCCGACACACCACACAAATCTAACTTTTATACAAGATAAAGGATAACATGTGCAAATATAAATATTTATCAAATAGGAGAGTAAAACAGTGGTAAGGACAAAAACACATTCTACACAAGCATAAAAAGTGCTTCCAGTATACAAAATCCCAACAATTCTCCCACTTATACTAAAGAAAACTTTTAGTATACAATGTGTCAGTTCTATGTACAAACTAGTATTTAGCTGCAAATCCTATCTATCACTCCTCTTCTCCCACTTATACAAAAGTTTCTGCAGTCCTAAGTGGGGGGCATGTCTACCAGTCCTAAGCCACGAACATGCTTCTCGTAAGCCGGAATTGGTAAGCTATTCGTGAATGGATCAACTATGTTGTCTCTAGTTCCGATCTTTTCTATGAGTACATCGCCTCGATTTACGAATTCTCCTATAATGTGGTACTTCTTGTCTATGTGTTTAGACGCCTTGTGAGATCTAGGTTCCTTAGAATTTGCTACTGCACCCGCATTATCACAATAAATCGTGATTTCCTTAGGCAAATTCTGAACAATATCAAGATCTATGAGGAAATTCTTGAGCGAAACTGCCTCTTTCGAAGCTTCCCGGCGCCCGCATACTGCTTCCATGGTTGAGTCCGACAGCATTTCGCTTTGCACTCCTCCATGAAATGGCTCCACCTCCTAAGGTAAACACATAACCCGAGGTAGACTTCTTCTCGTCTCGTCGCACTGAAATCCATCCGTATAACCCAAAGACACTAGACTGTCTGACTGGTAAACAAGCCTATAATCTCTAACCCGTTTAAGGTACTTGAGAATATGCTTGACCGTAGTCCAGTGTTCCTTTCCAGGGTTATACTGATATCTTGAGACCATGCCTACAGCATATGAGATATCTGCTCTCGTACAAAGCATCGCATACATGAGGCTACCAACAACGGAAGCATATGGTACTAGCCTCATACTTTCTATCTCTGCAAGCATTTTAGGGCACTGATTCTTGATAGAAAAATGCCATGTCTGAAAGGTACTAAACCTCTCTTGGATTTTTGCATGCTAAAATGAGCAATAACAGTGTCAATGTAGGACGCTTGTGACAAGCTTAACATCCTTTTTCTGGCGATCTCAGATAACCTTGATCCCAATGATGTAAGCAGCTTCACCTAAGTCCTTCATTTGAAACTACTCGGATAACCACATCTTTACGTCTGATAACACTTCAACATTGTTGCCAATAAGAAATATGTCATCTACGTAAAATGCAAGAAACACCACTGATCTGTTAACACAAATACGGTACGCACACCTCGTTAGGACAGGATACAAATCCATAGGATTTCACTACCTCGTCGAAAACGCTGGTGCCATAACCGGAAAGCTTGCTTAAGTCGATGAATAGACTTCTTAAGCTTCCAAACTAGATGCTCTTCGCCCTTCTTCACATAACCATCTGGCTGTTTCATGTATATGCCCCTACCTTTTTCAAGGTGATCGTTTAGGAATGCGGTTTTGACATACATTTGTCAGATCTCTAGGTTCATGTGAGATGATATGGCAAGGAGAATCCGAATGGACTTGATCATTGCTACAGGCGAGAAGGTCTCTTCGTAATCGATACCTTCTTTCTGGATAAAACCCTTCGCCACTAGCCTGGCCTTAAACGCCACGATCTCTCCATTCGGTCCTCTATCTTTCTCTTGTATACCCACTACCAATAGTCTTGCAGCCCTCAGGTAGTTCAGTGATCTCGTATACATCTATATCAATTATGAACTTAAATTCTGAGTCCAGGACGATTCGCTAGGAATCTGCATCTACATCTCCCACTGCTTCGTTGTAAGTCCAGGGATCCACGGTATCTTGTTAGTCTGCCGGGAGATGATCAAACGTCTCCTCAGTGAACATATACCGATCAGGTGTAAATATCACCCTCCCACTACTTCGAACAGTGTCAGGAGCTGTGTTAACAGATTGTGCAGTTACTCGTGGAGTACTATCTTGCACAACTAGCTGTTCTAGTGGAAATCGACCAATGATGTCGACTCGAGATTTATGGTTACTAATGTAATCCCCTTCTAAGAACCGAGCGTTAGGGCTTACAACGATCTTCTGTTCTTTAGGATCATAAAAGTATCCACCCTTCATTTCCTTCGGGCCTATGAACAACATCACTTCTGAACGTGAATCCAATTTGTCGGCCTACCTATTTAGCACATAAGCAGGATAACCCAAAATCCTTAAGTGGTGCATACTGGGTTTATGCCCGCTCCACAACTCGAAAGGGATCTTTTGTTCCGACATGGAAGGCACACGGATCAGCAAGTATGCTGCAGTCTCTAAGGGCATATCCCCAAAAAGAAACTGACAAAGTTGCATAACTCATCATCGACCGAACCATCTCTAAGAGACTTCGGTTCCTTCTCTTTGACACACCATTCTGCTGAGGTGTGTCTGGTGCTGTCAGCTAGGATGTAATCCCACATTGTTGTCAAGTAGTCCTTGAACTCGTCGGATAGGTATTCCCTACCACGATCAGATCGTAGTGTTTTGATTTCTTTACCTAGCTTCTTCTCCACTTCTGCCTTGAATTCCTTAAAGGTTTCAAAGCAATCCGACTTGTGGCGAAGAAGGTAAACACATCCATACCTCGAGTAATCGTCAGTAAATGTGACAAAGTACTCATACCCTCCACGATCTTGTGTAGACATAAACCCACACAAGTCAGAGTGTATCAAAACTTAATACTTTTGTGGCTTTATAACCCTTTGCCTTGAAAGGCCTAGTCATCATCTTTCCTTCCAAACAGGTTTCGCAAGTTGGAAATGGTTCAACTTGGAGAGACTCCAATGATCCATATTCCACCAACCTTTGAGTCCTGTTAAGATTGATGCAACCTAGTCTTAAGTGCCACAGATAAGTTTGGTTTACCTTAGAAGACTCTTTCCTCTTCTTAGGATTTGATGATGAGGAAGCAATATTAACAGAACTACGCGGTTTACATGTAATAGTATATAAAGATCCGTTTAATGGTCCACCACAGATAAAATCATCATCTTTCATGATAGAAACTTCACTATCAAAACTTGATTTATAACCATCCATGATGTAGAGTTTTGAAACAGAAACAATGTTTTGCCTAAACTCAGGCACATATTAAACTTCTTTAAATACTAAAACAGAACTATCAAAAGATAGATGTAAATCTCCAATGGTAATTGAAAGAACTTTCGATCCATTGTCCATTGAGACTACCACCTCGCTATTGCTCAATTACCTTTTCTGCAAGAAACCTTGCAAGGTGTAAAAAACATGATCAGTTGCCTCCGAATTCACTACCCATTCGTGGGTAGAAGAGGAAACCAGAACAGTTTCAGTTACAAGAGCGACTCGCGTCTCTTTCTGTTTTGCCTTGAAGTCGGGACATTCAGTCTTCCAATGTCCAACCTTACCACACTTGAAACACTTCCCCTTAGGTTTTTGAACCCCTGCAGTGGGTGCTAACTTCGAGCTCCCACTATTCTTCTTGACATTCGTAGCCTTCTTGCTCTTTTTCTGGAATCTACCCTTAGGAGGGTTCATTGAGCTGCTAGTGGTGTTCAAGATTTGGGTTCCTTTACATTTAGTCTGACCCATGATTCTTTCTACAATAATTAAATCACTCGAAAGTTCATTCAGAGTGTAGTCTTTCATTGACATCACTACATTTAGGCGGAAATTCTCATATGACTTAGGTAGTGAATGTAGAATGACGTCTATCTTGATGCCAAGATCCAAGACACCACCAACTTTTGCAAGCCAATCTAGCAGCTCGATCATATGTAAAACATGATCCTGCACGGATGCACCTTCAGCCATTCTGCAGGTAGTAACCTGCCTCAGAAGATGAAATCTCTGAGATCTGTCGGTCTCACCGAACTTTTCAGCCATGGAATCCCATATCACTCCCGCATGAGGCGTGTTTTCATACTGTGAAGCAAGAGAATCAACCATAGTGGATAGAATGACAAAACGAGTCTTGTCATTATCCTCTATCCACTTTTCAGATTCCCTTATCTGCTCCTTAGTTGCCTCTTCTTCGGGGAGTTCAGGTTCAGGGGTACTGAGAACATACAAGATCTTCTCATTTCGGAACATTAGTGGAAGGTTTCTCCTCCACTCTTTAAAATTGTCAACACCCTTTAAGGGTCGGCTCATAAGACCATTAACAACAGCTTGAACAAACATATCTGAAAAATAATTTTAAAAAATAAAGCATGTAAGGAAAAATTATTTGCACATAATTCGTAATTAACGATCATTGTAACCTTTTGAAAAAATAATGATGTTAAAAACCTCGAACCGCTCTAGGAATTCCACTAGCAAGCCATGCAGGTGGACGTTTACTGGGGTAACCCTAAACCAAGCTATTTACCTAGCTCTTTAATTCCAATCCACGTCTAGGTTCTTAAGACGAATAGAATTAATAGTTCGATATACTGGACCATGTCACTATTAAAACGCGGGAAGGGACTTCGAGGGAAGTGAATTGTACCTGCGGTGACATCTAAGCATTGACCATTAATTTGACCAAAATAGAATCAAATTCTCGAAATTGACATACTTACTCGAACCATGCCGCATTCAATTTGATCTAATTAGCCATCCTATTTAATTATTATTTTCTAGAGTACTCGTGTTTACTAGGCACGCAAGCCACGCAGGTGGACGTTTACGGCTTCGCTCCCACTACTCAATAATAATCAAATATTGTTTTTGGAAAACTCATCTCACAAAACTTGTAGCTCAAAGATGCAAGCAAGCCACGCAGGTGGACGTTTACTCACATGATCTTACTACTTTTGTGTAGAGTCCAATTAATGGAGGTCCAATTAAGTGTTTAATATCCAAATGGAATCTAATTAAACATTTTAATTTAATGTTGCTTAGTCTTTTTTAATCAAAAGGTTTGTAACGAATCATGTATTTCCACATAATTCCTAAAGCATGCAATTTCTAAGCGCACATAATAAAACGTGCTCGCGAAAAATAAAACATGCTTTAATAACGACATAAATCCTATTTACATGCTTTTCTAAGCGCAATTAATCACATAATCGCATACTAAAGCATAATAAAAATAAATACGCAAATAGGAAATTTAAAATCGTTATCGGGCTTTAAACACGTAATCCCTAACTATTACATTGCCCATTCAAAATACAGATCTTCGAAATCTTCAAAATCTTCGAATCTGGAAACTGCGTCGAAAACTGCCTCGAAAATTGTACTGCCACATCATCAGGGGGGTCTGCCACGTGGCAGACACGTGGACAGTGACTCAGCAAGGGCTGGCGTGGCACGCCACGTCAGCGTCGTCTCCATCTTCTAACGCCGCCGCCGCCGCTGCAGGCCGGTTCTCTGCCGACCGTCGGCACCCAAGGACGCGCCGGACGACGGTGAACCGGAGAACCGTAGTCCGCGTCCCGGCATCGCCGCGTGCGGCCGGCGCAGATCTGCGCTGCGCGTGCGCCGCGCCGCGCCGCAGGCGCGCACCGCCGCGCCTTCCCCAGCCGTTTCCAGGCCTCCTCCGCCCTCTACACACCTCCCCGACGTCACCTACACGTCGGATTCGTGCAGAAACAACGCCTGGAGCCGCCGCAAGCGAGGATTTCTGCGCGATAAATCGCGCCTCCGCCGCCGCTACCTTCAACGCCCGAATTCTCCCTTTCCGAGCCGCAATTCGATCAATTGAAAGAGGGGAAACGTAATTGGAACACTCACGACCACCGGGTAACAGATTCCTGCCGAGATTAGTTCCTCAATTTCCTAAATTCCAAACGATTCGCCGGAACGAATTCATAACGAGCAGCCTACTTCAGACGTCAATTCCGATCGCATCCGGGATCGGATTATTCCTTACGACCTATCGACGCGAAACTCGTAAGACGAGGATTCCAGAGGTTAAGCCGATTGTCAATCTGACATCGGACGCGTCGGGAATCTCCGCCGCAAGATGCGGCGGAACCCTAGAAAACTAGAGTTTTCGCTACGAAAATCAGATTCTTCTTCGTCTCATTTTTCGTGCCTCCCAGACCAATTACAGTACAAAAATAGTACAATCGCATAACAAATAGGTCCTATAATCTACTCGTGGATTTTCTCACGAGAAAAACGTTACAACGGGGTCAAAACAGTGGCTCGCAGGCCGCCCCAAACACGAAAATAGCCCGTTAACGACGAAATAAAACATAATCATACATCTAACAGCAACAATCAGAGCCTAAACTAGGCTCTGATACCAATTGAAGGAATAATTGATGGTTAGAAATCGATACTTCCTCCTTCGTATGTTGTTGCAGCTCTGATTGTTGCTCGTGTGTCAGATCTTCTGATCTGTGTCCCGGCCTTTTTCTCCCTCTGGGTGGTCAGAGAACTGGAGAAAATATAATTTCTGTCTCTCTTCACTCACGCACGGCGTGATTTTAATTTGTGAATTTGTGTGTTCATAATCTGTTTCTGAACAGAATACTAATATATATAGGCTTCAAAAGCCAATATAATATTAATATATTTGTATCCCATTAAATTAATTATATTTCTAATGGGCTTCCACATAACCAGCCCATAATATAATTAATTAATTTACTGGGCTACTAATATTTATCAATTAGTTGGCCCAACCAATTAATTCCAGATAAATAACATTATTAAATAATGTAAAAATACATTAATCCATTAATAATGATTTCTGAGAGACAATAAATTACTAGGCAACTAATTGGGCCAGATCAGGGATCCAATACAACAAATAAAGCTGTGCCTCAAATTATTTAATTATCCATGCTCAGTCCAGAGCAAAATTAATTAATAAACACATACCCCTTTATCCCAAATTGAGCAAGGACTTGTATTTTAGATTTAATCGATCTCCGTATTTAAGATAGAAATATCTGTTAATTAATTAAGCTCACTGAGAGCTTAAATTAATTAACATTTTATATTCCTGAGTAGTACCACTCGACCTTATTAACACACCCGAACTTAATCAACCGGCCTCGTTTAGTGTGCTAATCCTTTCGAGTTCCTCAGGGTATATTATCAACCCATTTTACTAGGATACGGATGCAAGATACAGACAACCAGCCTGAGCCATAAATAACTACTAACACCCAAGATACGTAGATCCGGTCGCGATGACGTTCATCATAGTAGGTCAAAGTGATAGATAGCCAAATGCGCTCAGCTGAAGTCTTACCAAGCTTAAGACCAGCTAAGTCACCGAGATCTTGGTTCTGCACTAAGGTCAGTTAGGAGAACACATCTCACTGTGATCCGTCAATACACCACCTTAAGTGTACCAGTAAAGACAAGCAGCTAAGACAAGCCACTTCTTATCTAAACTGCAGCTTAAACCGACAACTTATCCTTAAGTTGTCTCAGCTGTGATAAGTGTTTATATCTTGTCAGTTCAACCAATTTGTGTTGTCTTCTGTGATACCCGACACACCACACAATTCTAACTTTTATACAAGAAAAGGATAACATGTGTAAATATACATATTTATCAGATAGGAGAATAAGACAGTGGTAAGAACAAAAACACATTGTATACAAGCATAAAAAGTGCTTCCAGTACACAAAATCCCAACAGTATATTGTAGTGATGTTGTCAAATCGATGTATTTTCTGGAAGATGCTTTGTAGACTGCTTTTAAAATATTCTTGGTGTTTCTCTCATGCACGTAGGTGTACTTCTAATTGTTTTAGTGTATTTGCATTCCTTTTGCTTATTGTGAATGTATTTGTCTGATTTCTTCACCTTTTTTTTTTCTTCCAAATGCTTTCCTTATTTGATTTGAAATCTCCAAGGGTAGATAAATTTCATTTCATACTTTATTGATGCTGTCAAATTGATGTGTTTTCAAAAATTACTTTGTGGTGTTCTGTTTGATGTTTAAAAAAGGTTGTTTGCACATTATTTTTGCTTTTATTTTCATTGAAAGGTGGCAGTCTTTCATTGGTTTTTCTTGGACTTCCTAAATTATTTTTGGTTACCATCTAATTTAAAAGGTGTATTAACTTTGTCCTGTACAACAATTTTCATTTTATGGTGTTAGCCCTCTTTACTATGAAGGATTTAAGAAACACTGAAGGTGTTAGCCAACAAAAACCAAAGAGGAAGAGAAGGTCTGGAGGTACCGTAGCCTTTGTTATTTTCTTTTTGTTATATTTGCAATTTATCAGTCTTTTCTGAAATGCAGCATCTTGCTCTTCCTTATTTTCTTTTAGGCATCTTATTCTTGATAGGTGGTATTTTTTTTAATGCCATATTCTTCAACAGTGGGAAATGGGTGTTCCCTTTATGGTGTTTTCACTATTTCTTCAAGTTGGGCTGATGTTGTTTTCCAATTTTTTACTTGCTTATTTATGCTGAAACAAATTGGATGGAAAGAGGGAGTATCAAAAGATAACATCCGGAGAGATGTCTTCTGGATGTTTTGATCTTTAAGAGTAGAATTGAAATGGTCCTCTTTGGGTGTATTTTTTTTGGGTTGCAGTTATAAGGATGTTGTTTTGCATTTTTTTTCCTAATATTTCTTACTCAACCATCTCAAAATGAGGTCAAGATACTTTGGAACGTATGTCCCTAACAGATGAGATATGTATACATTCACACTGTCTTATTGTCGTTTATTTTATTAATTGTTAATCTGTTGAGCATTGAGGGGTCTCTTGCGGATGAGGGCTGCCTAGGTTTCTTTCTATCTTGAGATTTATATTTCCTATTGTTCTGGTTGGGTGTTTGATTATTCTTTTATATCTTAAGTTTGTCTTCATTATTGTGTTGTTTAATTTTCTTTAAAGTTATCGTTTTTTCATTTGTATGTATTTTTTATTTTTTTGGTATCATTATCACTAACATCATACTTATTCCTAATTATAAGTTGGAGGTATAAGATCTGGAAGGTATGGTTGCATGGTAGAACAATATTCTGATGTCGTCCGTCCTGATGACTCTACTTATAGGTCTTCTATTGATGTTGAGTGTCTCTTTCTAAGTGTACCTCTTACGATTAAAACTTTATTGAGTTAGTGTTGTTGATTGAGTATTGTGCATTGTTATATGCAGTGATTCTTTTTATATATTACTTTTTTGTGTTAATCTATGTGCTCTCTGTAATCTTTTTCTTAGTTGATTATGGATTTGTTGTTTGTTGTTTGTTTAATGTTTGATCCTATATTGAACGTTTTCGACCAGATTATTTGTTAGAGTAAAGGGATTCGAAAGGCACAATAATAATAATAATCAAACGGAAATTCAATTAATCGAAACAAAAGCCAAAAACTCGAGAGTCGAGTCCCACGGTAGGCAACTACCGGCCAAGCGCTCACACGCCGAGTCCAACCAAGATAATAATCTTCGCTGCCTCCTCTCCCCTAACACATCTAATATATATATAACAGAAGTCCTATCTAAATAAGGAATCCAATAAGTAAAAGGAAATTGGCCTTACAATTGGCCAGGCCCGTTATATGGGCGATTTATTCAAAGCATAAATCCTAAACCCTAATTAATCCACTTAAGATCCATGCACCGCCATGCACCGCCATACCCTATTTCCCATGCATACATATACGTCCCCATGAAAACTCTCACATGTATTCTCTCGGCCTTCGACTTCGACTCCCACGTTTCGAGTCCTTGACTTTCTCCGATACACCACGTCCCTAACAACTCCTCCGCCCTTCCAAACAGCCTTGTCCTCAAGGCTGAAATTAGGAAATTGACCCAATAATTCAGACACTTCTACCCACGTCGCATAATCTTCCGATTTGCCGAGCCATTGAATTAGCACCTCGCGTACCCTATCATCTCCCCGCCAAACCCAACGATCCTTAAAGATCCACTCGGGCTCAAAATCAGGATTAATGGCCCACCATTCTTCCGGTAAACTCGACGAGCTCTCATGGTCTCCAATCGCAGCTTTAAGTAGAGAGACATGAAATACCGGATGCAACCGGCAACCATCCGGCAACCGTAATCGATAAGCCACCGCGCCAATACGCTCCTCTACCCGAAAGGGCCCGTAATAACGAGCCGCCAACTTCGCATTCTTGCGCTTAAATAAGGACACATGTCGATAAGGTCTTAACTTTAAAAACACTTGTTGTCCCACTTCATAAATGATTTCCCGTTGATGTTTATTTGCGGCCTTCACCATGTAATCTTGCGCACGCCGAATATGTTCCGTCAAATGATTTAGTGCTCCATCCCGATCACATAACTCATCGGCCACGGCTTTCACTTGAACCTCGGCCGGCAAAAAACCTACAATCGAAGGCGGTGGTCGGCCATAAACCGCCTCAAATGGAGTGGTACCGGTAGATACGTGAAAATGAGTGTTATAAGAGTACTCCGCCCAAGCTAACCAACGACTCCAGTGCTTCGGCCGTTCTGAAGCAAAGCAACGCAAATAAGTCTCCACACACCGATTAACCACCTCCGTTTGTCCATCCGTTCCCGGATGATAAGCTGAACTCATACGTAATTTTGTCCCCATAGCTTTGAACAATGTTTTCCAAAATTCACTGCAAAACACCGGATCCCGATCAAGGACAATCGATTTAGAGAACCCATGCAATCTTACCACTTCCCGGACGAACAAATTAGCGACATCACGCGCCGTGTACGAATGTCGAAGGCCACAAAAATGAGCATACTTGGTCAAACGATCTACCACCACTAAGATACAATCAAAATTTCCCGATTTTGGCAACCCGCCAATAAAATCCATGCTAATGTCCTCCAAAACCCGAGTAGGAATCGGTAATGGTTGCAGAAGTCCTGCAGGAGATCGTGCCTCGTATTTGTGTCGTTGGCAAACTAAACACTCGGCTACAAACTTCGTTACATCCTTCATCATTCCCGGCCAATACATGTTCATGGCAAGACGTCGAATGATGAAGGATGTAACGAAGTTTGTAGCCGAGTGTTTAGTTTGCCAACGACACAAATACGAGGCACGATCTCCTGCAGGACTTCTGCAACCATTACCGATTCCTACTCGGGTTTGGGAGGACATTAGCATGGATTTTATTGGCGGGTTGCCAAAATCGGGAGATTTTGATTGTATCTTAGTGGTGGTAGATCGTTTGACCAAGTATGCTCATTTTTGTGGCCTTCGACATCCGTACACGGCGTGTGATGTCGCCAATTTGTTCGTCCGGGAAGTGGTAAGATTGCATGGGTTCCCTAAATCGATTGTCCTTGATCGGGATCCGGTGTTTTGCAGTGAATTTTGGAAAACATTGTTCAAAGCTATGGGGACAAAATTACGTATGAGTTCAGCTTATCATCCGGAAACGGATGGACAAACAGAGGTGGTTAATCGGTGTGTGGAGACTTATTTGCGTTGCTTTGCTTTAGAACGCCGAAGCACTGGAGTCGTTGGTTAGCTTGGGCGGAGTACTCTTATAACACTCATTTTCACGTATCTACCGGTACCATTCCGTTTGAGGCGGTTTATGGCCGACCACCGCCTTCGATTGTAGGTTTTTTGTCGGCCGAGGTTCAAGTGAAAGCCGTGGCTGATGAGTTATGTGATCGGGATGGAGCACTAAAGCATTTGACGGAACATATTCGGCGTGCGCAAGATTACATGGTGAAGGCCGCAAATAAACATCGACGGGAAATCATTTATGAAGTGGGACAACAAGTGTTTTTAAAGTTAAGACCGTATCGACAGGTGTCCTTATTTAAGCGCAAGAATGCGAAGTTGGCGGCTCGTTATTACAGACCCTTTTCGTTATTTTCACTGCAAAACACTGGATCCCGATCAAGGACAATCGATTTAGGGAACCCATGCAATCTTACCACTTCCCGGACGAACAAATTGGCGACATCACGCGCCGTGTACGGATGTCGAAGGCCACAAAAATGAGCATACTTGGTCAAACGATCTACCACCACTAAGATACAATCAAAATCTCCCGATTTTGGCAACCCGCCAATAAAATCCATGCTAATGTCCTCCCAAACCCGAGTAGGAATCGGTAATGGTTGCAGAAGTCCTGCAGGAGATCGTGCCTCTTATTTGTGTCGTTGGCAAACTAAACACTCGGCTACAAACTTCGTTACATCCTTCATCATTCCCGGCCAATACACGTTCATGGCAAGACGTCGATACGTCCGATAGGCTCCCGAATGACCCCCTTGGGCCGTCGCATGAAATTCTTCCAACAAACGTGGGATAAATGAAGAGCCTTTAGCTATAACCATTCGACCCTTATAGAATAATAAGGCATTAACTAAAGGGTAGTGCGGAAATTTCGAAGATCCGGCCGCCATGGCTTGGTAAATCTTCCCTAATACACTATCAGTTTTTACTTCTTCCGCCGCCAATGTCCATCCCAACCATACCGGAACTGAAATTGTAGCCAAGCCGATATCATCACAGCTTCGAGATAATGCGTCGGCCACCTTATTAGCAACTCCCGGCTTGTATTCAATCTCAAATTCATACCTTAGTAATTTTGCTACCCAATAATGTTGCGCCGGGGTAGACACCGATTGATTTAATAAATAACGAAGACTCCTTTGATCGGTTCGTACCGTAAATTTTATACCAACTAGGTATGGACGCCAATGTTGTACCGCCATGACCAAAGCCATCAACTCCAATTCGTATGCCGATTTTGCGAGACTTCTATCTGAAACCGCCTTACTGAAATACGCTAGTGGTCGACCATCCTGCATCAAAACTGCTCCTAGACCGCGACCTGACGCGTCACATTCTACAATGAATTGCTTAGAAAAATCTGGGGTAGCTAGGACGGGAGCGGTTGTCACGGCCTCTTGCAAGGCTTTGAAAGCTGATTGAGCTGATTCGGTCCACGCAAAAGCCGAAACATTTTCCTTTCGAAGCAACTCCGTTAATCCTCGAGCCAAATGCCCATAATTTCTTATGAACCGCCGATAGTACCCCGTTAATCCAAGGAAGCCCTGAACACCTCGGATCGACGTCGGTTGTGGCCACCGTAAGATTGCCGAGATCTTTTCCGGGTCCATTTTAACCCCTTGACCGGACACAATGTGTCCTAAATATTCCACCTCGGAACACCCCCATGCACATTTTTTTGGGTTTACGACGTATGAATTCTGCTTGAGTAATGTCATTATCACTCGAAGATGTTCCATATGAGATTTCCAATCCTGACTATAAACTAAAATATCATCAAAGAAAACCAACACAAAGTTACGCAAATGCGAACGCATTAACTCATTCATAGCCGATTGAAAGGTGGAAGGCGCGTTCGTTAGGCCAAACGGCATTACCAAAAACTCGTAATGTCCCGAGTGAGTTCTAAATGCCGTTTTAGATACATCCTCCGACGCAATCCGTATTTGATGATAACCGGACCTTAAATCCAATTTCGAAAACCACTTCGCTACGTGTAACTCATCCAACATTTCTTAAATTACTGGAATAGGATACTTGTCTGGGATTGTCTGTTTATTTAACTGTCGGTAGTCCACACAGAAACGCCAGCTACCATCTTTCTTGCGTACTAACAACATCGGACTGGAATATGGACTCGCACTAGGTTGTATAATTCCCGCATCTAACATTTCCTGCACTAATCGCTCCATCTCATCCTTAGCAGAATAGCTATACCTGTACGGCCGGACAGACACCGGAGAAGCACCTGGTTTTAGTGGAATGTGATGATCGACACTCCGATGCGGCGGCAAACCTATCGGCGGTAACATAACCAATGGAAATTCAATCTCCATTTGTGCACGTAATCCATTGCTTGCCGTGTGAAACTGCACCGCCAAAAACTCCATTTGACCTTCCCGCACCGAAGCTACATTTACCCCGATCCAGTCTAACCACCTTGATCCCTCCTCTCCAATTTTTACCAGCTGCTGCAAGGATGCTTCCCTGCGAATGAGAGAAGAGTCTCCCCGTAATATGACCGGTCTCCCATTAAAAACAAATTCCATCGTCATTTGCTCCCAATTTGCTCTAACCTCTCCTAACGTCTTCAACCACGATACTCCCAGAACCACATCAACACCCCTAGCTCGAAAACGTAGCACGTCGTTATGAAATCAATACCCTGTAGCTGTAGTCGCACTCCTTCGCACGTTCCCAGGATACTCGAACGTCGCCCGTCCCCTAGCCGAACCGCTGATCGGCTATCCCTCGTGAACGGCAGCCGTAACGTCTGAGCTACCTTGGCCAAAATAAAACAGTGACTGGCGCCATTATCCACCATAACTCGTACGTGTTGTCCCGCAATCAACCCCGTAAGTTTCATTGTTTGAGGGCCATCAATTCCTTGTGCGGCCAACTGAGTTAGAACCATCGAATTAGCCTCCGGATCCAGCTCCGGTCTAGGTGATCCCGCTACGTAATCAACCTCCTCAGTGTCGGCTAGGGTTTCTTCCTCCTCACCCGATTCAGATATGATAAGTACTTGGAAAGTCTTATCGGTACACCGATGGAAGGAGACCATTTTTCGTCGCAGCGAAAACACTTCCCCGCTGCTCTCTTTGCTAAATAATCCCGGTGGGAAATCTGACGGACCGACCTCTTATGCGAATTTCCCGATCGCGCTGTCGACCCCATCGAAGCCGATGGTTTGCTCCCCTTTTCTTTACTGAACCCACTCTTAGATTGATTTCAAGAATATCCAAGCGACGAATTGGCATAGGACTTGTGGATCTATGTAAGCCCGCGACTTACACCGGCAGAATTAGCGCCACTGAATCCGCCCAACACCCTTACTTCCCGCTCAACTTCTTTCGCCAAATGCATAGTCTCAGATAGAGTTCTCGCATCTCGGGAACGGATCTTCAGATGGATCTCATCCCGCAATCCATTTAGAAATAATCCCAAGCAATATTTTTCGTCCAATCCCGGCACATGGACCATTCTTGTGATGAACAGAGTAACGTATTCGCCCACCGATTGAGTTTGCCGCATTTGAACAAGAGTCTCGAACGGATTGGCCAACGGATTCATCCTGAACATTCGTACCAATTCAAGTTTAAATCCCGACCATCCCATGGTCGGGCTTGTCGTTCTCACCTACTGAAACCAGGGTAGAGCGTCCCCCTCCATCGCAACCAACGCCACATCCAATTTAGTCGCATCCGGTGTGTTATGCAGTTGAAAATATTGCTCAACACGTGTGAGCCATCCCTCTGCACCAGAGCCGTCGAACGATGGTAAGGTTACTTGTGGCGCCCCGGCTGAGGAACTCATCGCACCTGTTACCAACCCGGATCCACCATTCTGTGGACCCTCTGCCGAGCTATTGTTCTCTAGACTAGGGTTCGACTGCGACCCTTCGGCGGAACCTTCGCCGATCTTGTGCTTGTCCGCCACCAATTCGCGGAGCAAGTCACGAATTGAAGCGACCGAATCTTTCACAGTCGTCAATTCCCCACTTATTCGTGTGTCCATGGCCTTCAATCCCCTCTCCAACTCCTCGATCCTCGATTCCATTTGTTGTTGTCGCGTATTTGTCATCCGGTAGGTCGGACCAATTTGTTAGAGTAAAGGGATTCGAAAGGCACAATAATAATAATAATCAAACGAAAATTCAATTAATCGAAACAAAAGCCAAAAACTCGAAAGTCGAGTCCCACACACGCCGAGTCCAACCAAGATAATAATCTTCGCTGCCTCCTCTCCCTAACACATCTAATATATATATATAATAGAAGTCCTATCTAAATAAGGAATCCAATAAGTAAAAGGAAATTGGCCTTACAATTGGCCAGGCCCGTTATATGGGCGATTTATTCAAAGCATAAATACTAAACCCTAATTAATCCACTTAAGATCCATGCACCGCCATGCACCGCGATACCCTATTTCCCATGCATACGTATACGTCCAACGTCCCCATGCAAACTCTCACATGTATTCTCTCGGCCTTCAACTTCGACTCCCACGTTTCGAGTCCTTGACTTTCTCCGATACACCACGTCCCTAACATTATTGGGACTTGGGTGATCCGATATATAACTGTACGAGTTGTGACGCATGGTTTTGGTATGACGAGAGGTTGTTGTCTTCTGGTACCAAAGAATTTCCAGATTATTCTGGTTGTTGTGTTCGTGGTAAGATTAAACTTCCTGCATTGCTACCACCAGCAGAAGACTTGGGTGACTTATTTTTTGCCAGAGATGAGTTGAGTGAGCATTTCTTGGAGAATATAAGATACTATAACAATATGCTTTGTTTTACATCTATGGGTGGTAGTATAGATCCAAGCTTGAATAATGGGAGAGGTCCACTGATTTTTCGGATGCGTGGCCAAAATATTCACAGGATTGGTAGTTTATTGTCGTTCGAAGGAAAGCCTCCAAAATTTGCTCAACTATACATATATGATACTAAACATGAACTATAGAATAGACGAGCAGTTGTTTGGTAAGTATGAATTTTGTATATTTTATTAAGTTTGTATTTTAACATATTATTTGTTGTTATCTTTTGGCTTTAATATTTTCTGAATGATTTATAGGGGGAATGAGCTTCATGATGGACTTGTGGTGCGGTTGGGGCATATTCTTGATAGGTCTAATGTACTTGTAAAGTCTTTTCGGATGGTTAGGGATAGATTGGATATTGGTGCGAGCTCAGACTTAAGGTTGAGATTAGTATGTAGAAGAAACATTGATCCAAGGACTTATAATCTTCCAGTTACATCTGAGGTTGCTGCTCTCGTGGTTGATGATGTTGATCGGTGTGAGAATAATCGAGACATTATTGTGGAAACACAATCTGGTGAATTAAAACGTATAAGTGAGTTACATCCGTCGTACCTTGCCTTGCAATATCTGTTGTTGTTTCCTTATGGTGAGGATGGGTACCGTGAGGATATTCCTTTTGCATGTAATGGGAGGGAATATCGCCGCAAGAAAATCAGTCTTATGGAATTCTTTGCCTACAGATTACATGAGCGTAAGGATGAGGTATCCACGCTCTTATTCTCAAGGAGCTTATTGCAGCAGTTCATTGTTGATTCGTATACTGTGATGGAGTCAGGTAGATTGTATTTTGTACGTGGTAAGCAACCTAAGTTGCATGCACATCTATACAGTGGACTCAATGAGGGTACTGCGAGGGGTCATGTAGATCCAGCTCAGCATGGGAAACCGATTTTTTTACCTTCATCGTTCACTGGTGGCGCACGCTATATGAGGCAGAATTACCAAGATGCGATGGCTATTTGTACATGGATTGGATATCCAGATTTGTTTATTACACTGACGTGTAATCCTAAGTGGCCTGAGATAGTCCGTTTTGTAACGATGAGGAGTCTAAAGGCTCATGATCGTCCTGACATAGTTTCTCGAATTTTTAAGATGAAATTAGATGGCTTGATGAATGATTTGCGCAAGAAGGAGTTGTTTGGCCCTGTTAGAGCAGGTATTTGTTTTCTATTCTATTTTTTAATATGAGGTGCTTCATACTGAATGTTTTAATATTTTATTTTTTACTACAGCTGTTTATACGATATAATTTCAGAAGCGAGGATTGTCACATGCCCATATTCTTCTTTTCTTCTCTAAAGAATTTAACAATAAAACTGATACGGATATTGATGAAATCATTAGTGCAGAAATACCTAATTCTGAGACAGATCCTCAGTATTATCAGTGTGTGCAGGATTCTATGATTCATGGTCCTTGTGGAGCTCCTGATATGAAATCGTCTTGTATGTCTGATGGATTCTGCATAAAAAAATTTCCCAGGTGTTGGGTGATGATTCTATCCTCAACACTGTTTCACTCAGTGGGAAATGATTCTGTCTTCTATGCTGAACCAATCTCAGTAGCCTATGTGCTCTGAACTGTTGAGAAGATTTGAAGATCCCAAAACCCTATCTGATTGGTGAACCATTCCGTTGTATATGTTGTTTGTCTCTGAGGTTTCAGACTCAGTAGACACTCTGCTCTGGTCAAGGCGCTCAGTAGCTTATCTACCTCAGCACCAATGTAGAAGACTCAGTGATCTTTGGACTCGGCGAGAGCAAGATATGCGAGAGAGTCGATCGAACCGAACTCGGCGTGAGTAGTTCACCTGGACTCGTAGCTGATCTTCGATAGACTTATCTCACTGTCTATCTCTCGAAAAGAAGGTCGGACTCAAGCATCGGCAGATAGTCTTCAGGACTGTCAGAATCTTTTGAAAGACAATCAGCATTGTCATATACGAGGATGAGAGAAGTCAGCTTCAGCTTGTCTCGAAGTCTGTGCTGTCTCAACCGCTCTATCCGCCTCGACAAATGACAAGCATACACATGTCATCCTACCTACTAAAGATGCAAGTCAACACTTTCCGGAAAAGGAGGAAAAGGCACTGTTACCTACGCCAAAAGAGCCGTTTGCTACCAAAAAGAGAGAGAGAGAAGAAGATCGTCTCCAACGGATCTTTCTCAATCTCTTCTCTATAAATAGAGGGATCATTCAAGATTTGAAGTTAACGAGTGCATAAGCTTAAACGACGAAAACATACAGAGCATTCAACCGAGCGAATTCCAAAAGCTTAAGTCTTTCGCAAGAATCGAAAGAGTTATCTCCGGCGAAAGACTACCTCTAAGCTCATAAGGGAACCAAGCTGAACCGACAATAAAGCATCTAGTATCCAAGCGACGTGACACGAACTTATAGCTAAACCTCAGCTCTTCGTCGCTCTAGAAGCTACATTCTTGTTCCCATCCCTCTAACCCTAAGCTCAACCGATATATCCATAGCTTAGACGAAGGAGTTCACTTTTGAACCCAATCCTTATTGTATAAGGACTCCTTCACTGTTGGAGAAGTTTGTCAAACACTCTAAGTTTGATAGAAGTGTAAACTGGGACTTGCTCAGTATAATCCCCAAGCCACGGCTTTGTCCTGTGCACAAGCTAACCGAGACTAACTCAGTATAATAAATAGCCTCCTGATCTATCGGGACAGTGGACGTAGGATTGTTGATATCCGAACCACTTTAAAAATCTGTGTCGCTTACTTACTGTTACATTGATTTTACTGTGCATACTGAACATCGTATTTAAGATCAATTAACTGTCTCAGTATACTGAACTTCTTATCTACTGAACTGAGACTTAAAACGTTTTCTCATAAAAACTGATTTGGGCCTACACTATTCCGCGCACTGAACTCTTGCTGATCGATACTGAATTCTGACCTAGTCAGTTAGCAGATCTCAGCCGAGTCAGACTTTTAGCCTTTAGACACGATTCGAACGGTTATGCAGTCCGCTGAATCATTTCGATGCGACATCTTCCCGAATAGGACTGTTCGTGTTCGAAGTTGAGAAATTTGGATTCAGGTGTATTCACCCCCCCCCCCCTCTACACCTGAACTCACTCTCGGGACCAACATTTGGTATCAGAGCGGGAGTACTTTAAGACTCTTGTCACTTTGAGACTGGTCTATTCGAACGGATCCGGAAGAAAACGTTTTTCACTGCATATCACTCTACATTCATATCAATATTTTTCATGGCTGATATGTCAGGTATAAGAATGGTACCCATGTTCTCGGTGGAGAATTATGGAGTGTGGCGAGTCAGAATGGAAGCACATCTGACATCCCTCCATGACAGTATGACTGAAGTACTTGAAGATGGACCTATCGTTCCCATGATCGATAGTGTTGTAACTCAAACTGAAGGAGGAGGAATGGTGACTGGGAAGAAGATCCCTAAAGATAGAAGTCTCTTCACTCCTGAAGAGAAGAAGCTTCACAATCTAGACCGAGTCGCCAGGAATGCCATACTAACCACTCTTAGCGATTCTTATCTTGGCGGGGGTTCGGGGAATGCAAAACCGCTAAAGAACTCGGGATACTCTAGCGCTGCGAGTCGAGGGACTCGAGAAGATTAAAGCGAATAAACTAGCGCTGGAACTCCAAAAGCCGGAAAGCTTGTCTCTCATGCCCGGTGACAAAATCGAAGATCGAACGTCGATTTACCAATCGATGAACTCAATCAACGGGTGGGAAAGACATTCAAAGAACCGAGAAATGAATCTAAAGATACCGAGGGCACCGCTCGGACGGACACCGGACACCTTTTGCCACTCTATTGCGACATTCGATTTAGATGTTGTCTCTCCCGACCATATCTTTTCGGAATTACGAGTGGAAGGAGTTTGAGTTCGACAGACCTCAAAGAAAGCTGAGAGCTGAAGCTGACACAAAGATCGACCATGCCTTCAAAGCAACAGTCAGCACAGCATCTCCCGTGACAAGCAAGACGACGAGTAAGACTGAGCCTTCACTCAATGATCTACAAGAAGGAAGTCTCGCTCAGAAGTATGCGCTGCTCACTGTAAAGTATCAGAAGGAGAAAGAGAGGCGTAGAAAGCTGACTAAAGCATACCGAGACACAAAAGGTAAGTCAGAATATTCATCAAAACGCTCTCCTGACTCACAATCTTCTGAATGCAGAAAGAAAGATGACTCAGCACCCTCAAGGGATAGTGCAACCAAAGAAGAAAAGGTCATCACTTGCTACAACTGAAAAAAGCCGGGACATTATCAATATGATTGTCCTGAGCTCAGTAGTGCTGAACGCGCAGCACGTAAGGCAAGGAGAGAGAAATTCGCCCAGAAAAGACAATCCTACATAGCTGGCGAAATCTCAGACGACTCAGAAGAGGTCGACTCCTTTATGGATTCATCTGATGATGAAGCAGCCTTCATGGCCTTAGAGCATGAAGCAGATGAATCGACTGAAATGTGCATGATGGCAGGCGAAGAGGATGAGGTAAATTCTCATGAACCAGTCAACTCCTCTTCACACTGCACACACGACACTGTTTCAGGTGCAGATGAGAATTTTGACATCACAATCGCATATGACGATCTACTAGATGAAAAAATTCAAATGAGTCTGCAGCTCAGCAAGACTCTTCAGGAGTTGGATACCCTGAAAGTGCAAAATCAGAGACTTTCTCAGGAGAGTCAGGTTACTACTGAGGCCGAAGGACTTGTGGTGAGACTCAGGGAGGAGATAAACTCTCTGATGGCCAAGTCTCAAAGCATCAAGAAGATCGGATTTCAGTTTTGACCAATGACTTGACTCGAAAGATATCGAACCGAGTTCTTTGAAGCAAAAACTGTCAGGACTTCAGACCGAACATGATGCACTGAAGAAAAGTGATGATGTCTGGAGGAACCTGATGACTGAGAGGTACATGGGCTCTGAAAAGAAATTGGAGGCTATGCTAGCAAGCAACAAGCCAAAGCACCGCAAGGAAGGACTTGGATTCAGCCGGGGGAGCTTCCTCGTCCGCCCCGAGACACTCGGAAGGACGGCTTGCCGATAGGTTTGTTCGAGGAAAGACCATCAATACCGATATACTGAACCCCCTCGCAAAGAACAAATAAAAGATGAAAGCACCTCATCCTACTCAAAGCATTCGACAACAAGATCAAAGCCAAAGTACCCCGGTTCGGTCAAGGGGGGAACCAAAGAAATCAAAATTGGCCGATCAAGTATGGACCTCCAAAGCCGACACATCCGGCTCGGTATGGGTCATATTATTATGATCCTATAGTTAGAAGAGGTTCCAAAAGTCGGAAGAAACAAAAGCCGCACGTAAGGCAAAGGTCGGCAATCCAACGGCTCGAGAAGATTAGGACTCCCGAACCTCGAAGCCTCGAAGTCACCCGTGACCAGTCCGGTGGTCGATATGTTGACTCTAGTTGAAAGAAGATGTCCGAAACCACCGGGGTTGTTAGACGATTTGGGTTATTAAAACTAACACCTAAGGACCCAAAATCAAAAATAAAGGGTACCCGAATATAATTTCGTTTTGCGGGTGCGCAGAGACCCATGGTATGTGGACGACGGATGCTCAAGACATATGACATACCAAAGGAGTCTGCGAAGAATTATATCACCGAAGAAGGACCCCGAATTGAGTTCGGAGACAATGCAAAAGGCTATACTAGAGGATATGGAACACTCAGCATTGAACCGCCAAAGTTCCAAGAGTATCATATGTTGAAGGACTTCAAGCATAACCTTCTCTCTCGTTAGTCAATTTTGTGATAACTCAAATAGAGTGGTATTTGACGCTGATTTACGTGATGTTATTGATAAATCTACGGGGAAAACGGTGTTATCGGGTTCGCGAGAAAGAACATATATGTTCTTGATCGGAACTCAGCGAGAACTCGAAGCTTGTCTGTTGGCAAAGAATGATAATCGCACGGGGTGGCTATGGCATAGAAGACTCAGCCATCTCAACTTCAAGACGTTCAACAAACTAGCAAGAGACACTTTAGCAAGGGGACTGCCGAATGAAATATTCAGCAAAGACACTCAGTGTGAAGCATGTCTGAAGGGAAAGCAAACAAAGAATCAAAATCAAACAGTTCCATCTCCTTCCACCGATGGAATCCTTCGGTGCTACATATGGATTTGTTCGGTCCAGTCTCCCCAGTGACGATCAGAGGCAGGAAATATGCATTAGTGGTCATAGATGACTACTCGCGCTACACATGGGTCATATTCATTGCCAACAAGTCTGACGTCAAAACAAAGTTACCAACGCTTCTGAAAAGGCTCAGTGTCGAGAAGAACACCAAGATCGGAAAAATACGTTCGACAGCAGGAACCGAGTTCCTTAATTCCATGGTGGAGGAGTTACGCGGCGTAAGGAATAGAGCATGAGACATCGGTTGCCCGCACACCTCAACAAAATGGAGTTGCCGAACGAAAGAACAGAACTCTCAAAGAAGCAGCTAGAACTCTACTCGCAGATTCGGGACTCCCATCCAAATTCTGCGGGGTAAGCAACGGATACGCATGTTACACTCGGAATAGATCTCTACCGACAAAGCAAAGATAAGAGGACACCATATGAACTATGGAACGGCAGGAAGCCTTCTCTATCTTATTTCCATATCTTTGGTTGTTCATGCTTTATCCACAATAATGGGAAAGATCAATGAAGACTTTTGATAGCAAGTCGGATCGGGGAGTATTCTTAGGATACTCTCGGAGTCAGCAAAGCTTTGAGTATTCAACTATCGGACTCTTTGCGTGGAGGAAAGCCCTCATGTTGTTTTTAACGAGTTTGCTACGAAGACGGGAGCAATAACTCAAATTCTCGAATCCGAGGACATCGGTAGACGGCTACGGGATCTAAGCTTAAAGGACAAACCCGAAAAGATCCAGCTATGTTGGGATGATGATTCGGACGAAGAAAACCGAAGACAAATCTATCGAATCTCAACCCGGCAGAGCAGGTAGCTGAACAGATTGATTCTCCCGAACAGAATCAATCCCAGGTAACTCAGGTCGATGAGGAAACCCAAGAGGTAACTGAGACCACTACTGAGAATAACAACTCAGGGGGAACATCTAGTAATGTTCCTGAGCTGAATGCCCCCGAACTCGGTGACTCGAGAGACCATACTCTTATCACTGAAATTCTTCAATCTCAGAATAGTACAACTGAAATGCCTAACTCACCTACTATCTGTGTTGAACATATTTCAGAAGAAGAGCTGAAACTTCGTAGATTGTGGCTCGATGCTCACACTGCTGATCTAATCATTGGAGATCCTTCAGCTAATGTCAAGACAAGATCCAGATTCTGTCAAGGAGAAAGCGCATTATTTTCCTGCTTCTTGTCTACTGAAGAGCCTCAGACCACTGAGGATGCATTAAAGGATGCTGACTGGATCATAGCTATGCGGGAGGAGCTGAATCGGTTTACGAGAAACGAAGTGTGGGAGCTTGTAGACAGACCCCGACATCAACATGTCATTGGAACCAAATAGGTCTTCAAAAACAAGCGAGATGAAAACAACGTTATAGTAAGGAACAAAGCAAGGCTCGTGGCTAAAGGCTACTGTCAAGCTGAAGGAATAGATTTCGATGAAACTTTCGCTCCAGTTGCAAGATTGGAGGCAATTAGACTATTCCTAGCCTACGCAACACATCAAAGATTTAGAGTTTATCAAATGGATGTGAAGTCTGCGTTCTCGAATGGCGTCTTTGAAAGAAGAAGTCTATGTGGAACAACCACCCGACTTTCAGCGGGGACATCAAGTATATAGACTCGGAAAGGCTCAGTATGGGTTAAAACAAGCACCCGGGGGCTTGGTACGATACCGTGTCGAGTTTCTTCTTCGTAAAGGTTTTCGAAAGGCACGATAGACCGCACTCTATTCAGCATTCGGCGGAAGAAGACTTATTACTTGTGCGGATCTACGTGGATGACATCATATTCGGATCAAAGAATGTCATCATGTGTCAACAATTTGAAAAGATGATGAAGGATAAGTTCGAGATGTCAATGATGGGAGAAATGAACTACTTCCTTGGTTTTCAAGTCAAGCAATCTGAAAAGGGAACGTTCATCAACCAAGGCAAATACACTCGAGACCTCATCAAAAGATTCGGCTGCACATCCGGCAAATCTATCAAGATCCCGATGAATACGAATATGAAGATAGATCTTGATAAAGAGGGAGTATCAGTAGACCAAACCGAATATCGTGCTATAATTGGTTCATTATTATATTTAACAGCTACTCGTCCTGACATAACTTATGCTGTAGGTGTCTGTGCTCGATTTCAGGCAAATCCGAAGCAGAGCCATATGGACTCAGCAAAGAAGATTCTCCACTATCTCCGAGGAACACCTGACATGGGTTTATGGTATCCAACTGATGATAATATTGAACTAACCGGCTATTCGATGCCGACTATGCGGGATGTAGAATTGACCGAAAATCAACTTCAGGAACATGTCAGTTCCTTGGCAGCAAGCTGATCTAATGGTTTTCAAAGAAACAACACTCAGTAGCTACGTCGACTACTGAAGCTGAATACATGGCTGCCGAAAGTTGTTGCGCCCAAATCCTTTGGCTGAGACAGCAGCTGAGAGACTATGACGTCATTCGGAATGAAGTGCCGATCTTCACGCTATAGTACCGGTGCCATTGCAATCACTCGAGAATCCCGTACTACACACGAGATGCAAGCACGTGGACATCAGACATCACTTCATTCGTGACCATGTCGAAAAGAAGGATATCAGGATGGAAAAGATCCATACTGACAAGCAACGGGCTGACATACTGACCAAACCTCTAGCTGAATCCAGATTCAGAGAACTTTCAGTAGAGCTAGGTCTGCTGGACCCTACTGACCCCAGTCAGTAAAAGGTTTCAGGAGAGGACCATTTCAGTAAGGGGGAATGTTCACTCTCAGTACTGAATGTATTCAGTACGTAGAGATTCAGAAACCATCTACACGAGGTATCAGCTGACTACTATGTTCAGCTGACAGGTTTGCGTATCTCTACTCAGTAGTAATTTATATAACAGTACCTTGCATTTATGACAAAGATTCAGCATGATATTAATATCTCTTGGTTTGTCTTTATTATTAACGAATCTCATTTAATGCACGACATTCCATACATAAGCTTCTTGAACTCGCGCGCATTTAATGCATGTCTTTTCACAGTTACTACTTAGGCTATTTTTACAACTGGCTTTGACTTAGGCAGCATATGCGATCATTACCTATAATATATCTTCTAATCTTGACCGTCCAGTCTATAAAGCAGTTTAAAACTCAACCTTTGATCAAATAACTGTTCATCTTCCCGTTTGATATATATATTTGATCGTATCTTCTCAAACCGCCATTAGCATACTTCAAATCTTTCAAGTCCGAAAAATCCGAGATTTGCAAAAGCAATCCTTACTTACAACTTCATCTTCATATCTTATCTCGATTTTTATTGGTATGCTTATTAGAACTGTTACTGTATTCTCTGTTTCTTCAGTATCAATATATATAAACTGTTGTATCTAAAACTGATACTAATAAGATTCTTATGTAATAGGTACCATGGCGAACATAATTGTAGATGCCCCTTATAACATGGAGGACATTCTTGCAAAAGGCCGTGTCTGGTGCGAACAAGTCATGGAATTCGATGCGTGCGACCTAGACTACATGGATGGGATCTTCGCATCTCTACGGGAGTCCGGTCTGGAGAAGTTTCTATCGAGGAAGCCAACGTTCTTCCTTCCTCGACAGGTGGCTGAAATATACCTCAACTCAGACTCCATCTCTGGAGACATTATTGGGAGGTTCAGAACTTACTCCATCAACAATGCTTCCCAACTGCTGAAACGTATATCTATCAAGGAAGCACTGAAGAACAGCTTTGACTTGCCATCTGAAGGAATCAGCACCGTAGGCTACAATGACGACTCGGTAGACGAGTACCTATCCATATTCTCGCGAAAGCCAACAACCTTCGTAGCTTTTCCCAAGAACGCCATGCTACCACAATACAGAGCCTTGGCTTACATTGTCACTCAGCTGCTGACAAGCCAAGCTGGCTCATTCGATCAGGTCTCCCGACCTAAGATCCAATTAATGATGGCGATATGCGATGGCGCTAAGATCAACTGGACGGATTTCTTCATCCGAGAATTCATGATCCAAGCGGCCAAGTTTGACAAGTCAACACGCATCCTGAGCGCGAAGGGGAAATTACTGTATGGGCTGAAGCTCTCAGTAATGATTGAAGACCACTGTGGTTCAGATCAAGTCACCTTTGATGATAAAGAGTACTTCAATGTGAAAAAGGTGCGCTTCCACAACAAGTCTGCTGCCCTTCAGCAGATAGGGTCATGTCCCCAAGCTCAACTGACTAAGCCTCAGCAGGCTGCACCTTCAAAGAGGAGAACACCTCCAGCAAAAATTTCTAAGGCACTGGCTAAGAAACTGAAGAAAGCCATCCCAGACGTGCCTGCTGAATCTGAGGTATCTCCTGAAACTCCTGCTGAACAGGCTACTCAGCAACCTATTCAGCCTTTGCGGCTAATAGATGAGCCAGAGTCTTCTGAGAAGACTCAATCAGTGGAGAAGGGAGTCTCCACTGAAGAACCAATAGAGATGGAACAAGGGGAGGCTACTGAAGCTCACAGTGAAGAAATTCAACGCCTAGACAGCCCCCTCACAGTTCCTCCACTCAGCAGTATGCCACCTGCTGAACATCAGACGTCTCCAATCGACTTGGAATCTGAGACGGCGTCTGAAGAAGAAACAATCAGGATGGAAGCGTCAGTGATTCTATCCAGAGCATCCCGAGAAATTCTTCAACTGATTCCGGAGCTTGCTGACTACTCCGATCTGATGTTTATTGCCAAATCAGCAAGACTCCACATGTTGCTGCGACATCAGGAGTGGCCTCGTCTACAATGCCTAGTTCTCCACTTTTCCTGTCAGCAGCTTCATGAAGAAGAACTGAGATTGAGGGAACAAATAGGCTATTCTGAGCCTGAAGACCTCAGCTCAATGGAAAATTTGAGGGCTGCAATGCTGGCATTGGTACATGATCGACAACTTGCCTCAGGCCCAGCACCCTCAGATGGGTCAGACCATGACGACCCACCCAGTGATTCAGGCCCTGGAAAGCCTGATGAGGGAAATCCCCAGGACAAGGATAAACATACTGAAGAAGCTCAGCGTCCGCTCAGTATCCTTGGGCCTGCGAAGTCGACGGCTGGTACCTCAGCATCCACAGAGCCCGCTCAGCCCTTGTTGGAGTCTGCATTCGAGGTAGCGCCCAGCCCGCATCGTCGATGTTCCAAGTATGTGGCGAGGGCTATTAAAAGCCAAGGCACTCAGAACCGTGCCCTCGCCAAGGCAGTCCACAACGTGTGGAAGAAGACTGCTGAAGCCACCGCTACTGAGCTTCAGGGGCTGAAATCCTCTATGTCCCAATCAGCCACCCCTGATGTATCTGCCATTGTCACTCAAGCACTGGCTCAGCAGCAAACGAAATTTGATGATCAGCTCAGGATCTTCCAGGAAGGACAAGCTAAGCTTCTTGCAGAGTTCAAGGCATCTTTGTCTACTCATTCGAGTCCTTCAGCCGAACAAGCCCGGAGCCACCGAGATCAGATTAGACAACATTCAGTTGGTCGTGGAAGATAAGATCTCTGAAAAGCTGAAAGAGTTCAAGGAAGCGGCTGACCTCTCACACCAGCAGTACAAGGAAGATCTTGTCACTGAGAGGAACGAGCTGCATGAGGCTCTGACTAAGATCAATGATCGTCTTGATGATCTGTCAACCTCTTACAAAAGTTTGGAAAGGTCAGTACTCATCCCAACCCCGGTTGCAATTGATGATGCCAAAAAGGGGGAAGGAAAAGAGAAGGAAAGAAAAAAGGAGAGTACAACAAAGAAGAGTACTGAGAAGCTGACCCCCACCCAAACTGAAAAATCTAAGGGTACAACAACTCAGAAGAAGACTCAGACTGAAATGGGTGAGGCCCAGGGTGTCCCAGCTGCGAGCACAGCTGAGACCGGCCCAAGTGGCTCAGGAACCCAAGCTGCTCATGCGACTCAGACTTCCACTGATATCATTAAGGAAGTCGCAGAGTATACTGAGGAGGCTGCTGAAGATTCAGATGAAGAGGAAACACCTCTCCCTCCACCTGTTCAGGGCAAAGGCAAAAATATACTGAAACTCCCGACCCCTCCAGCAAAGAAAACGAAACGATACATCTCAGCTGAAGAGGAGGCTCAGATTGTCGCTGATGAAAAGCTGGCAAGGGAGATTGTTGAAGCAGAAGCTGCAAACAAGCCTAAGCCTAAGCCTGTGAAAAGAAAATCTAAAGCTCCAAGCAGAGGAGGAAGAAAGCCTGCCAGGCTACCTCCAAGGAAGCTCAGGATCGAAGACGATGAGGACAGGGAAAAGGAGAAGGAGCGAGTAAGCGGCGAGTCCGAGAAGCAGGGTACATCGAAAGAAAAATCAAGTACCCCTGCTGACTCAGAAGATGCCTCCCAGAAACCTAAAGAGCTAGATGATGAGACTGAAGCAATATTCGCCCAGATGGACAGATACTTATATAGAGGCAAAGAGGCGAGACAGATCGAGGCTACGAGAAATAGAATCCACTTAGCTGATCTGGAAGCTATAAGGAAGCGTACTGAGGAAGAAGCCAGGCACAGAACTCCTGCTAAAGCTGACATTCCCTATCGTTACAGGAAGTTCAGAAAGAAGGCCACTGATCTGAAATCTCACAGATGGCCGAGAACAGACGAGTGGATGCCGGCTCAATTCACTCAGAGATGGGAAAATTTGAAGATTGAGTTCATCAAACGCTATTATTTCTGGAGATTCTGGCCGAACAAGTCTAGAGCTGAAGCTTATGCTGAATGGATGATGCTTACTGAGGCGGATCTCTACATCCACTTGTATAATGCCATTTCAGAAGGGAAAGAGATTCAGATTCCCGGACCAAGAATCATTCCACCTCCAAGAAGAATGGATGACTCAATTCATGTTGCGACTATTGAAGCTGAAGTGAAGGACGCTGCTGATCAAAGATTCTTACAAGATGATAACCCAGCTGACTTCGCGGAATACTTGAAGCTGAGAAAGACCACGTACCGGATGTATGGTGTGCCACTGCCTGAGACACAATCGCAAGGATTCATGGACCGGATTCAGCAGTTTAAGCGCTCATAGTCTTAGTATTCTCTCTTCATAGTCTAGCAAGATTTGTAATGTACTAAACTGAATCACTCTTATATATACAAATCTTCTTTTGGCTCTGACAACAACTTGTTGTCTAAATAGCCGTGTTTGTCTTATGCTTTAACACTCAGAATCACTAAAGTGATTACTGACACACACTCACTTTCTTTATTACTTGTCAGTTTATTGCTTTGTTAGATTCTGCTAGTATTACTTCTATGCAATGGGGGAAATTATTTTTGCCCTGTTTTTCAGTAGTCTAGTACTGATGGAACATCTCCTCTGATCTTACTTGTAAAATTGTAAGGAGATTTGTTTCTGTCTGTTTAGTGTTAGCATAGATGATAGGTTTTGGTATCATCAAATAGGGGGAAATTGTTGGGTGATGATTCTATCCACAGCACTGTTTCACTCAGTGGGAAATGATTATGTCTTCTATACTGAACCAAGCTCAGTAGCCTATGTGCTCTGAACTGTTGAGAAGATTTGAAGATCCCAAAACCCTATCTGATTGGTGAACCATTCCGTTGTATATGTTGTTTGTCTCTGAGGTTTCAGACTCAGTAGACACTCTGCTCTGGTCAAGGCGCTCAGTAGCTTATCTACCTCAGCACTAGTGTAGAAGACTCAGTGATACTTGGACTCGGCGAGAGCAAGATATCGAGAGAGTCGGCCGAACCGAACTCAGCGAGAGTAGTTCACCTGGACTCGTAGCTGATCTTCGATAGACTTATCTCATTTGTCTATCTACCGAATACAAGGTCAGACTCAGCATCGGCAGATAGTCTTCAGGACTGTCAGAATCTTTTGAAAGACAATCAGCATTGTCATATACGAGGATGAGAGAAGTCAGCTTTAGCTTGTCTCGAAGTCTGTGCTGTCTCAACCGCTCTATCCGCCTCGACAAATGACAAGCATACACGTGTCATCCTACCTACTAAAGCTGCAAGTCAACACTTTCCGGAAAAGGAGGAAAAGGCACTGTTACCTACGCCAAAAGAGCCGTTTGCTACCAAAAAGAGAGAGAGAGAAGAATATCGTCTCCAACGGATCTTTCTCAATCTCTTCTCTATAAATAGAGGGATCATTCAAGATTTGAAGTTAACGAGTGCATAAGCTTAAACGACGAAAACATACAGAGCATTCAACCGAGCGAATTCCAAAAGCCTAAGTCTTCCGCAAGAATCGAAAGAGTTATCTCCGGCGAAAGACTACCTCTAAGCTCATAAGGGAACCAAGTTGAACCGACAATAAAGCATCTAGTATCCAAGCGACGTGACACGAACTTATAGCTAAACCTCAGCTCTTCGTCGCTCTAGAAGCTACATTCTTGTTCCCATCCCTCTAACCCTAAGCTCAACCGATATATCCATAGCTTAGACGAAGGAGTTCACTTTTGAACCCAATCCTTATTGTATAAGGACTCCTTCACTGTTGGAGAAGTTTGTCAAACACTTTAAGTTTGATAGAAGTGTAAGCCGGGACTTGCTCGAGTATAATCCCCAGCCACGGGCTTTGTCCTGTGCACAAGCTGACTGAGACTAACTCAGTATAATAAATAGCCTCCTGATCTATCGGGACAGTGGACGTAGGATTGTTGATATCCGAACCACTTTAAAAATCTGTGTCGCTTACTTACTGTTACATTGATTTTACTGTGCATACTGAACATCGTATTTAAAATCAATTAACCGTCTCGCATATCGAACTTCTTATCTACTGAACTGAGACTTAAAACGTTTTCTCATAAAAACTGATTTGGGCCTACACTATTCCGCGCACTGAACTCTTGCTGATCGATACTGAATTCTGACCTAGTGAGTTAGCAGATCTCAGCCGAGTCAGACTTTTAGCCTTTAAACACGATTCAGAACAGTTGTCTGGTCTGCTGAATCATTTCAGTACGGCATCTTCCTGAATAGGACTGTTCGTGTTCGAAGTTGAGAAATTTGGATTCAGGTGTATTCACCCCCCCCCCCCTCTACACCTGAACTCACTCTCAGGACCAACATCAGGCCTTTTGTTGATGTAACCAGTAGGGATAGCAGTGGATATCTAATATATAAGCATCGTCATAATGGTCGATTTGTTGTCAAGAGGGGTATTGTTCTTGATAATAGGTATGTAGTTCCATATAATAGATGTCTTCTCCTAAAATATAGGGCACATGTAAACATTGCGTGGTGTAACCAGTCGAGGGTAATTAAGTATTTGTTTAAGTATATAAATAAGGGAAATGATCGTGCCACGACTGCCTTTTATAGGGAAGGTGCTGGTGTGGATTCATCCGGGGCTACTAATGAGGTTACTCAGTATTATGATTGTAGGTATCTTTCACCCTGTGAGGCTGCTTGGCGAATATTTGCTTTTGAAATTCATTTTAGGTGTCCTCCAGTTGAGAGATTGGGCTTCCATTTGCCGGGTGAGCAAAGTGTGGTTTTCTCTGAGCAAGCTGAGATTGATGAGGTTCTGTCCTGACCATCTGTCAAACAAACAATGTTTTTGGAATGGATGGAGGCAAATAAGAAATATCCAGAAGCGAGGTCTTTGACTTATGCTCAGTTTCCAACTAAATTTGTTTTTAGGAATAATGAATGGCACTCTAGACAGTGTCAGTTTGCTATAGGAAGGTTGTATAATGTGAAGATCGGCTCTGGAGAACTTTATTATTTAAGATGCTTGTTAAATATTGTAAAAGGTCCTCGGAGTTATGAGGAAACCAGGTGTATAAATGGTGTTCAATATGATACGTTTAGGGATGCTATGTAATCTTTAGGTTTGTTAGATGACGATAAGGAGTATACGGATGGAATTAAGGAAGCAAGCTTATGGGCATCTGAGTACTCTCTGTGTAGTATGTTTGTTGCATTACTCTCTACATCTTCGACCTCTCGTCCTGAAGCTATTTGTGAAGAGTGTTGGATTTATCTTGCTAATGATATTGAACAAAGACATAGAAATCTATTTCACCATCAGGGTATGTCAAATGTTGTAGTTTGACTAATATATCTAGATCATTAGTATGCAGATGTTATAGTTTGATTAATATATCTAGATCATTAGTATGCATGAATGTATGTTTTAGGTCTGTATCTAATCCAAAATGATAATAGTATAGTCATTTTAGAATTTGGTTGGTTTATCAATTAAAGAGAGTTGCATTTCCTAAAGTAGTGATGTTGTGTTTCCAATGTAAATCATAGTACCTTCTGAACTCAAAGTTTATATTTTGAAGTTTGGTTTGACATTCATCTCAGTAGTACTAATTATCAGTGATCTATCCTTTTTTTAAATTGTGATTCATAATATTCCTCAGTCATACTGAATAAGGCACGTTGTATTCCTAATTGTGAAGATTGTCTTTTGTGTTGCAGGCCTATCATTGTCTGATGATCAGCCGAAGTCCTATGCGTTGGTTGAGGTTGATAAGTGTTTACGTGCTGTTGGTAAGAGTTTGGTTGATTTCCCGTCCCTTGAGTTGCCCAATGTTAACCTGGTTCCTAACTGTGGAAATTTGTTGGTGATGCAAGAAATGCAATATGATTTGGTTATTCTGCAGCAGGAACATGATGGATTTTTACATAAGTGTACTGACAACGATCTGTTTATGAATCTGTTCTTCAAGCTTGTCAATCATCTGCAGGTGGTTTCCTTTTTCTTTATGGATATGGAGGGACGGGTAAAATATTTGTTTGGAAGGGTCTATCTGCGGCGTTACGTTTGCAATGACATGTGGTAATTAATGTGGCTTCGAGTGGTATAGCCTCTCTTTTACTCCCTGGAGGTAGGACAGCGCATTCACGATTCAAAATTCCAATAGATTTTGTTGAGGACTCGGTATGTAATGTTCAGCAAAACAGTTCTTTAGGAAATTTGCTTGTTAGTGCGAAGCTAATTATTTGGGATGAGGCTCCATTGATGCATAAACATTGTTTTGAGGCTCTGGATCGTACTCTAAGAGATTTAATGCGTTTCACCAATACAGACGCATTGAACACTCCCTTTGGTGGTAAGATGGTGGTCTTGGGAGGTGATTTCCGATAGATTTTACATATTATTCCGATGGCCAGCAGTCATGATATTGTTCAAGCTTCTATAAATTCATCGTATCTTTGGGACAATTGTGTGGTTCTGAAACTTACTAAAAATATGAGATTGTTGGCTACAAGTGTGGGTGTTGAGACAGATGGGGTGCTTTCTTTTGCCAAATTATTGGAGAGCATTGGGGATGGTACATTTTGTGGAGGTGGTGATGGTGTTATGGATATAAAGCTTCCGGATGATGTTGTTCTTAAGTATACTGGTGATCTGGTGGCTGCCATGGTTGGTGCAGTTTATTTTAAAGATGGGATATTTTGTGATGATCCTGCATTCTTGTGTCAGCGTGCTATTTTGGCGCCTACGTTGCAGGTTGTCGAATTAATCAATGATTATATTATTGCAGCAAGTCCAGGTGAAAGTCGCTTATACTTGAGCTCGGATAACACCTTTGGTGTTCCACATTTGGATTCTTATTTTGAGGATTGTCCTGCTGTCGAATTCTTAAATAGTATCAAGTGTTCAGGTGTTCCCAATCATCGACTTTACCTAAAAATCGGGACTCCAATTATTTTGTTGAGGAATATAGATCCCTCAAATGGATTGTGTAAGGGTTCGAGATTGGTTATTACAACGCTTGGAACGCATGTATTAGAAGCTGAAATCATGAGTGGTGAGTCTGCAGGTAACAAAATCTTGATTCCAAGGATGACTTTGAGTCCATCTGATCCAAGACTACCATTGAAGTTTCAGAGGCGGCAATTTCCTATCATTGTTTCTTATGCAATGACTATTAACAAGAGTCAAGGACAATCATTACAAACTATAGGTTTGTATTTAAAAAATCCAGTTTTTACCCATGGCCAACTATATGTAGCTATGTCGCGTGTTACTAAGCAATCTGGATTAAAAATATTGATCGTGAGGGAGGATAGTGGAGATCGTTTGATCACTAGAAATGTTGTTTTCAAAGAAGTGTATCAAAATTTGTAGTTGTATTTTGTGTGGCCTGTTATTTAGCTTATGAGTTGGGAGTTTGTAGGGGGTCGAAATTTCATTGTAGAGATATTTAACTTATTATGTTGTAGAAAGCATTATCGCTTAGATATGGACTGTGGAGGTTTGCGACCTACTTGGTTTTTTAGATCTATCTTTGCAGAGCTCTTTCACTGAATAACTATAGTTAGTTTGCTTTCCGTAATTTTTATTGTTTTATAATAATGGTTTTTTATTTAATATCATGGTTATTTAGTTTGCTTCAAATGTAATACAGATAGATATAAAGTCTGGGAGTAGTTGCAGCCTTTCTTTAAGTTGCTTGTCTGAACTGTATCCTGCACAACTTATGTAGATGTTGGCATCCGAACAGATTCGTAATATTAATCAATCTAGGAATTGAATATTGTTATTAGATATTTTTAATTGTTTTCTTTCTTATATAAGTTCTATGTTCTTAAACAATGTGTTACTCCTCTTCGGGCGTCGAAACTATAATTGTATATTTGATAAAGAGAAACATAAAAAGTGAGTGAATATTGTATATTCGATTCTGTTTTCTCTGTCCTCCTACAAAGAAATCCAACGCCTATATATACATACTAAGAAACCTTAAAAAGGGAAAATATCAATTACAAATAAGTAGTGAGATAAATCAGGGATATATATCATGACCAAATCACATCAAATATATCGAAATAATACCCTCCCTCAAGCTGGAGCATGCAGATCGCGAATGTCCAGCTTGCATAATACAGAATCAAACGAAGACCGTCTGAGAGCCTTCATAAAAATTTCAGCCAATTGAATCAAAGTGGAAACATATGATGGACAGACCAAACCATCATTCACGGCATCACGTACAAAATGGCAATCTACTTCAATATGTTTTGTTCATTCATGAAAGACTGGATTTTGTGCAATGTGTAATGTAGATTGGCTATCACAATAAAGCGGGATACGTGTAGAATGAGACACTCCCAAATCGAACAAAAGTTGCTTTAACCACTTCAACTCACAAACTACAGCAGCCATCGCCTGATACTCGGCTTCGACCGAGGAACGAGAAACCGTATATTGCTTCTTTGTTTTCCATGAGATAGGGGAAGTTCCAAGCTTGACTAACCATCCCGTTACAGAACGACGGGTAAGTGGAAAACTTGTCTAATCCGAATCACACCAACCCTCAAGGACGAGGGACGCATTGCGGCGTTGAAGAATACCTTGAACATGACTTTGTTTTAAATAACGCACAACTCGAAGTGCAGCAAGCCAATGTTCCTTACGCGGCGTTTGCATGAATTGAGATAAAATATGAACATCAAACGCAAGATTAGGACGCGTTACTGAGAGGTAAATTAGAGGACCAACCAAACATCGATAAGGAGTCGGGTCCTCAAGTAATTCCCCGTTAGCAAGTGCCAGAGTATGATGTTGCTCCAACGGGGTGTCCGCGGGTTTCGCACCAAGTAGTCCACATTCCGCAATAATCTCTAGAGCGTAATTTCATTCACAAAGAGAGAATCCTTCGTGACTTCGAGCTACCTCCAAGCCCAAAAAATATTTGAGAACCCCTAAATCTTTCATATGGAAACACGAGGATATATATTGCTTAAATGACTCCAGTTCCTGCGTATTATCCTGCGATGATCATATCATCAACATACACTACGACAGATATGTGAACTGAGTCTTTCTGGAATATAAACAACGAATAATTAGATACGGACTGCACAAACCCATAATTTTTTAGTGATCCCGATAATTTAGCAAACCAACATCGAGGAGCCTGCTTCAAGCCATACAATGATTTCTTTAATTTGCACAGTTTGGACTTATCATCATTGTGAAACCCCGGAGGAACTTTCATATATATTTCTTCGGAAAGATCTCCATGAAGAAAAGCATTGTGAACATCCATTTGATGCACCTCCCAATCTTTAGCCACTGCTACAGTGAGAAAGGTTTGAACGGTGACCATCTTGGCGATCGGGGCGAATGTTTCCGTGTAATCAGTGCCTTCCTCTTGTCAATTTCCAAAGATCACGAGGCGTACCTTAAGGCGTTCGATACTCCCATCGGCCTTATATTTAATTTTATATATCTATTGGCTACCGAGCGCCTTTTGTCACGAGGAAGAGTGGCAAGTTCCCAAGTACCATTCTCCTCTAGTGCTCGGATCTCATTTTTCATGGCTGCATGCCAACCAGGGTCCTGCATTGCTTCGTTAAAATTTTTGGGTTCACGTCCTAAAGTTATAGACGCAATAAATGAACAATGTGAATCAGAAAAACGAGCACAATTGATGAATTTATCAATAGGATAAAGAGTACCTGATGAGGAAGGACGTGATGACGATGAGGTGAGAGAGGAAGGACTTATTTTCCGTACGGTGTTAGTGATGAAATCTTGATACCCTCGACTAGGTATCTTACGTCGTTTCCCACGGCCTAAATCCTCAACCAATGCTTCGTGTGTGATAGTTGGAGTGGAGTTAGTCACATTTTCATCCACATCAGCACTACTCTCAATGGAGGTTGAATTCGTCACATTTTCATACTCAACCAACTCCTTATTTGAGTTGGTCACGTGTTCATCCTCAATAAATTTCTCATTTATGCTAGTGGGATGTGTTATGTCTTCTGCCGACATATCAACCCCGAGAGAAAGTGAATCATTATTTGTTATACCACCTTCGTACATATTAATTTGTACCTCCTGCAAGTGACGTGGAGATGAATAAGATCCAAAAGGAAATTCCCACACAAAGAATTTAACGTCGCGTGACAAAAAGAATTCTTGATTTTCTAAATCGTACACCATCCATCCTTTCGTCCCAAATGGATAGCCCATAAAAACACACTTCCTACTTCGACTTGCGAATTTATCACCATGGTGTCGAATATTGTGTGCATAACACAAACAGCCAAAAATGCGTATTTCATCATATGAAGGTGGTTTTCCAAACAATAATTCGAACGGAGTTTTGCCAGAAAGGACAACAGATGGAGTTCCATTTATGAGATGACATGCAGCAAGAATACATTTGTCCCAAAAACGAATAGACAACCTTCCTTGAAAATGCAAGGCCCGAGCCACATTCAAAATGTGGCGATGTTTTCGTTCAACCCTTCCATTTTGTTGTGGCGTCGCAACACACGAAGTCTCAAAAAGAATCCCTTGTTGTCAAAAATAATCAAGCAAACACCGAAATTCAGTACCATTATCACTACTCACTCGTTTAATTACTTGATTAAATTGTCGTCCAACCATTGCCACAAAATCGAGAAACACACATTTCACATCCAATTTGCTTTTCAACAAAGACACCCAAATAGCACGAGATAAATCATCCACGATAGTCAGAAAATAGATAGCCCCACTCGACAATAATTGTCGGTAAGGCCCCCACAAATCCACATGAATAAGGTAAAAAATACGACTAGCACGACTCATACTAATAGGAAAACTAGAACGAGAGTGTTGTGCACGCTGACAAACGTCACATGCAGAAACAGTTTTCTTATACAATCCACTGATACCCGACAACATCTTCAAAACCCTCTCTGAAGCATGCCCCAAACGCTCATGCCACAACTCAAATGACGAACCACCAACCACTTTGTGCGGCGTCGCTTGTGGAACACTGCAGAAAAAATAATGTCCGTCTTTCCTCTCACCCGCTCCAATCACCTTCCTCGTCAGTAGGTCCTTTATAACACAGAGATATTTAGCAAACTGTAAAACACAACTCGTGTCATCATTCAACTGTGTGACAAAAATTAAGTTGCAAGATAGACGTGGAACGCATAACACATTCTTAAGAATTAACCCGCCAGGCAGCCCAACATCTCCTTCGAGATCCGCCTCAACAACAGAACTGTCCGGTAATTCCACCGGACAACGTGGAACATAATGCTTATTTGTCAACAAAGATATATTGCAAATCACATGGTTAGTGGCGCCAGTATCAATTATCCCGATATACTTGTCATTCTTACCGTACAATCGATCATGAGCTTGAGACTTTGTTTGATTCAAAACCTCAAACAATTGTTTGATTTGCGCCGCTCAAATCCCCGCAAGTCATGTGGTAGTATCAACACCGTTAGTCGATGCCTGCTGAGCAGCAGAGGGCTGCCCAACCACGGTGTTGTGCGCCTTAATCGAATGTCTCCATCTCGTCCATGCCCAGTACAACCACCTCCTCTACCAGAACGTCCTCCGCCGCCACGGCCAGATCCTCTACTCCCCTTTGGTCGATCACCCCACCAATCAGGAAACCTGTAACTGAAAACACGTGGAGATATCATGGCCTTCTCGACTGCAATGGGTACAAAACTTATCAACACTTGTTGTCATGTGCGACTTCCCACGAGTATTGGCGGTAACGACAAATGCTACCACACTGTCTCTAGAATCTGGAGTTGGTGACTCTACATTACGAAGGCGTTCTCCTTGTATTACCTGCTGATACGCTCGATCAAGTGTTGGTAATGGATCTTGACCAATTAAATTGGCCCGAATCGAGGCATAGGCAGCGTCAAGGCCAAGCGAAAAATGATGCAAGTAATCTTCAGCCTTTAGGTTTTCAACCTGCTTAGGAATGTTACAAGTACACAGCCCGCAACTACATTGGGGTTGCGCTATATAAGTAGTTAACTCTTCCCAAATTTTTGACAACTGACCAAAATAAGTAGAAACAGATTCGGACGTACCTTGGCGACATTCTCCAAGTGCAGTTTTTAGTTGACAAATACGTGTGCCATTAGCCACACAATAACGACTCTTAAGATTATTCCACAAAAGTTGAACATCATCGTACTCACCCTGCGTCGATCGGATCGACGATTCGATAGTGTTGGTTACCCAGGAAATAAACGTGGTTGCACAGCAATCCAGTCCTCCAACTTCTCCTTCGTAGTAGGTTTCTTGACCGTCCCATTGATGAAGCCAAACTTACGCTTTGCCTTGAGCGAAATTTTGATCGTCCGCGCCCACTCGTTGTAGTTATCACCCCAAAGTTTGATAGGAGTGATGATATTCCCGGACCATTGTTGGAACCAAGGTAGTAAGTCATATCGACCTTCTTTGTATCGTTGCTCGCCATGACCTTCACGGCTATAGCGAAAAAGAAACTGTGTATGTGGATCTCACGGTTCTGAGAAACATGAAAAGTGAGTGAATATTGTATATTCGATTGTGTTTTCTCTGTCCTCCTACAAAGAAATCCAACGCCTATATATACATACTAAGAAACCTTAAAAAAGGAAAATATCAATTACAAATAAATAGTGAGATAAATCAGGGATATATATCATGACCAAATCACATCAAATATATCGGAATATATCGGAATAATAATATTTAAGTTCAACAAGCAATTTCCGTATTACGTAAATGGTATTTGTGGGATTTCTCGACTTAGGTAATGTATGGAATAGATTTTACGTAATTGCGTTTGTATGGAATTATACTCTAAGTCCATAATTTAATAAATATTAGAATTACAATTGATATACACTTTTGTAAAATACTTTCGTTAGAAAAATAATAAGAAAAAATGATGAAATTAAATTTCATTTATTGTTTTAGTCTACCTATAATACTCTTAACATAAATATTAATTTTTCATGTACCCCTTACTTACATACATATTAAAATAATTGCACTATAGAGAAATGCCCGTCCCCTTATCTAGACATATACACCGTTTTATTTTTCACTAAGGGTCCCTTTTCCTCAAAACCGGCCCTAATTTTCGTACATAGTTATTGAGATAAGTGGTAGGGTTCTGTGTTCCAGCGGCGGCAGAGGAGATGAGGAAAATCAACCGCCGAGAATATTGAAGTTTAATTAATATTTCCCTTTTTTTTAAAGTTTGATTAATGCTCGATTTGATAGATAATTGAATGGCGGGATGAAAATCATAAAAAATAGGGACAAAAAAAAAAGAAATAAAGATAGAAGGCTAATTACACAAACTCGGAAAATTCGAGGACGAGATTTTCAATTAGCCATTTCAAAATCTCAATTTTAATGTTTCTATTTTTATTTATTTTTAATTAAAATATGATTAACAATCGAATTGACGGAAAAAATTAAAGGTGGAACCAAAATCGCAAAAACAAGTAGTTTCAGGATTTTTTTTTTGGGGGGAGGGGGGGGATGGGACTTGAAGAGTTGAGACTTCCAGTCTTCTCCCCGTTAAATTTCCATTCGATCCATATTAGCGAGATAGAATCTGATTAGTATTGAGAGGAAGCCAATTAGTAGGATATCAAATTATTATTTCGTGCTTTGCTTTATATTGTCTGTGTAATTTTGTCCATCTTTTCTACCTTTAATTTTTTAATCTTTATGGTGTTTTTTTTTTTAAAGATATGAATTCTAGACATTCTCTCGTTTGTAGGACATGACAACCGCCGAGACAGAGGAGATGAGGAAAATCAACCGCCGAAAATATGAAAGTTTAAGTAATACTCCCTCCATCCCATAGAAAGTGTCTCCCTTTCCTTTACGGGGTGTCCCATAAAAAGTGTCTCCTTTCCTAAAAAGGAAATGGGGACCTTTACCAACTCAAATCAATTCAAAATAATTAATTAATTACATGGGTCTCACCTCTCTACTACACAAACCAATTCTAAATAATTTATTAATTATATGGGTCACATATCTTTACCAACTAAAATCAACTCTCCTAAAACTCCGTGTCCCAAAGAAAGGAGATACTTTCTATGAGACGGAGTGAATATGTGTTTTTTTATTTTTTATTTAAAAAAAAGTTTGATTAACGCTCGATTTGATAGATAATTTAATGGTGGGATGAAAATGTAAAAAAAAATAAAAGTTTAGGGACAAAAAAAAAAGATAGAGGACTAATTACACAAAATCGAAAAGTTCGAGGACGAGATTGGTCAATTAGCCATTTCAAAATCTCAATTTTACTCTTTCTATTTTTATTTATTTTTAATTAAAATATGATTAACGGTCGAATTGACGGAAAAAAGTAAAGGTGGAACCAAAATCGCGAAAACAAGAAGTTTTAGGACAAAAAAACAAAAATAAATGGATTAAGAACAAATGTGGCAAAATCGCGAAGATTATAGACTATATTTGTCAATTTGCTTTTTTTTTTGGGATAGGATTGGTGACTTGAAGAGTTGCGACTTCCAGTCTTCTCCCCGTTAAATTTTCGTTTGATCCATTTCAGTGAGATAGAATCTCATTAGTACTGAGAGGAAGCCATTGGAATTAGTAGGAATGAAATCAAAGGAAGGTCAATAATATTGTGTAGTACATTCTTTCATTGTTTGTAGGATATGACAAAGTGTTTTGCCGGTATGCCGACGAATCCATTTCATGTTGAGGAAATCGCACATGATATATTGTCCCATCTTCCTGCAATTACTATCCAACCTTTGAAATTGGTTTCCAAATACTACCACAACTTGAGATAGAAACCCACTTGTTGCAACTTCTTGTCTTTTCCCCGATAAATTTCTAATGCCACAGATGGGAGAATATTTTTGATAATATTTTTTTCGGTGATGCAATGGATGGGAGAATGAAATTGAAGGAAGATCAATAATACTATGTAGTATATTTTGGCAAATTTGTTTCTATTATAGTATAGACTTTATTATGATATTTGTATTTCAATATAAATCTAATATTATTCACCCGTGCGTTAGAAATAGATTTCTATGTCTTTGTTCAATATCATCAGCAAGATAAATCCAAGGGACGGGAAATACAAATATCATAATAAAGTCAGTAGAAGAAATCATTGCCAAAATATGTATTGACTCAATTATAGTCTGAATATATATATATATATATATATATATATATATATATATATATATATATATATATATATATATATATAGGGGAGATCATATGAGAACACCCCTTAGAGTGAGAAATAGGAACAGTTTATAACCGTTTGATCAAGTAATTCAACGCTCCAGATCATGCCATCACTTAAAATCCCGAAATGCACCTTTAAGGCAAAAAATTTGCACTGAGGTTATGTTTGTAATTTTGCACAATCTATTATTTTTTTTTATCTTCTTTCCTTTGCTGTAAACGTTATTTTCATTAATTCTCTTCCATGTTTTAATATCATCAAGTTTCGCCCCAGATTTTACGAGAACAATCGTTAATTGTGCGTAGTTTCACTAATTATCGTCCTAGATCTAAGTCTCGTCCCAGATTTTCCTTAATAATTTCATCTTTTCGTTATTTATCATTAATTGTGCATATTTTCCCTATTAATTGTGCATATTTTTCTTAATAATTGTGCATTTTTCCCATTAAACGTGTGCATATTTTCCCCAGTAATTGTACATTTTTTTTCTCATTAATTGTGCATATTTTCCCTCATAATTGTGCATTTTTTTTTTTTTGCAAAATTGTGCATATATTTATAAATTAAAATAATCAACAAATCACATCCAAATCCGAAGCAGTTTCGAACGAAACACCAACTTCGAACGTGCCTCCTTCTTTGAGGATTCAAGTGACTCATTTAAGGAAATTTGGGACTCAATTACCTTCAGGCCAAAAGTTTTTGGCTCAAGAAGAATCAAAATCGAGGAATTTTGAGGAGAATCAAAATCGGTCATCCAAACTTGCACAGTCCCCAAACTGCTCTTGGACACAAACACCAACTTCGAACTTGAATCAAATCAGTCAAAATTTCGAAGTTGAACAGTTTGAGGAGGATTTGATTCACAATTTTGAGAAGAATCAACTCTTGGAATCAAAATCGGTCAAAATTCACAATTTTGAGAAGAATCGGTCAAATAGGAAAAATCAGATCTGGACAATACCATAAAGAAAGGAGAAACAGAAAACCAAAGAAAAATCAAAGAGAAGAAAAAAACAAACGCAGTAACGAAGACGAAAGGTGTAATCTTTTTGGTTGTAGATTTGACCCGGGTTCCAATTGAGGATCGGAAGCGTCCCGTGGTTTAATATTTACCAACTAGCCAAGAAGACGCGAGCCCCCCATTGAGCGAGCTGTAGCACACTATGATAAGAAATGTGAAATTCTCAATCTTCTACGATCGATCTCTGTAGTCAAGTCTAAGAAGCCTATGGTGGTCTCAAGAGCATTGCCGGCTTGTTGAAGAAGGAGTATTCTCCACTGTGAAGCGAGTGGAGGGGCCAAGACGCACAAATTGGAATTTTTTTTCTTTATACACAGTTTTAGGTTTTTATAATAAGCAATTGACAATTAAACCCTTTGTGCAAAATTTAACAAGTATATGGTGCATTTCGGCCGAAAAAAAATTAAACAAATCTCATCCATCAATTAACATAATCTAAAGGCCTATAATTGTTCTTATTTCTCACTCTAAGGGGTGTTCCTATTTGAACCACCCCCTATATATATATATATATATATATATATATATATATATATATATATATATATATATGTTATCTCTATCCTAAACTCAATTTCCGCCATTTTCGATCGATTCGTGCTATCTGCAACTGCTCTCTACTTAGATTTTTATCGCATTACAAGCACTCATCCTTCGGTAATACTTTCATTTATAAATTCTTTATTTTGTATTTTGATCTTTATAAAATAAATTCACAATCCGGATAGTTTACTTATATTTTCCAAATCTATTTTTCCCATAATCATATTCCATGAAATCATATTCCCCAAAATTTTACTTTCCTGAATTATTTTCCACAGAATCAGAATCCGTAGAATCAAATTATGTGATAACTTTACTTTCCTGATAACCAAACGGGCCCTTGTCCATAATTTAATAAATATTAGAATTACAATTGATAGACACTTTTGTAAAATACTTTCGTTAGGAAAATAATAAGAACAAAAATGATTAAATTAAATTTCATTTATTTTTTTAGTCTACCTGTAATACTCTTAACATAAATATTAATTTTTCATATACCCCTTACTTACTTACATGCATATTAATACTCTTACTTACATGCATATTAAAATGATTGCATTGTAGGAAAATGCACGTCCCCTTATCTAGACATAGGCCCCGTTTTATTTTCCACTAAGGGTCCCTTTTCCTCAAAACCGGCCCAGATTTTCGTACAGGATTATTGAGATAAGTGGTAGGTTTTTGTGTTCCGGCGACGGCTGAGGAGATGAGGAAAATCAACTGGCGAGAATATGGAAGTTTAAGTAATATGTGTTTTTTATTTTTTTATTTAAAAAAATTTGATTAACACTAGATTTGATAGATAATTTAATGGCAGGACGAAAATCGTAAAAAATAAAATAAAAGTCTAGGGACAAAAAAACAAAACAAAAAAAAAGATAGAGGACTAATTACACAAAATCGGAAAGTTCGTGGATGAGATTTGTCAATTAGCCATTTCAAAATCTCAATTTTACTCTTTCTATTTTTTTTCATTAATTGAAATATGATTAACGGTCGAATTGACGGAAAAAAATTAAAGGTAGAACCAAAATCACAAAAAGAAGTAGTTTTAGGTCAAAAACACAAAGATAAATAGATTAAGGACAAATGTGGCAAAATTATGGAATATATTTACCAATTTGCCTATTTTTTTTTTTTTTTTTTTGGGGGGGGGATGGGATAGGTGACTTGAAGAGTTGCGACTTCCAGTCTTCTCCCCGTTAAATTTCCTTTCGATCCATTTCAGCGAGATAGAATCTGATTAGTACTGAGAGGAAGCCATTGGAATTAGTAGGATATTAAAATATTATTTCATGCTTTGCTTTATATTGTCAGTGTAATTTTCGCCATCTTTTCTACCTTTAATTTTTTATTCTTTATTGTTTTTTTTTTCTTTTCAAGATATGAATTCTAGACATTCTTTCGTTGTTTGTAGGATATGACAAAGAATTTTGTCGGTATGCCGACGAATCCATTTCATGTTGAGGAAATTGCGCATGATATATTGTCCCATCTTCCTGCAAATACTATCACAACTTGAGATAGAAAACCCACTTATTGGAACTTCTTGTCTTCTCCCCGATAAATTTCTAATGCGACAAATGGGAGAATAGTTTTGATAATATTTTTTTTCGGTGATGCAACGGATGGGAGAATGAAGTTGAAGGAAGGTCAATAATACGGTGTAGTATATTTTGGCAAATTTGTTTCTATTATAGTATAGACTTTATTATGATATTTGTATTTCAATATAAATGTAATATTATTCACCCGTGCGTTAGCACGGGTGCTTGCCCTAGTTGATGTAGAAGCTCATTAGAAGTATAATTAAATTAATGGGCTATGAATATTAATATAATATTAGCTTTTTAAGCCTATATATATTAGTATTCTGTTCATAATCAGAACATACATTCACATTCTCGCATACGCGCGAATAGATAGAGAAACAATATTTTTTTTCATTAGTTCTCTGACCACACGGAGGAAGAAAAGGGTCGGGACACAGATGAGAAGATCTGAAACATGAGCAACAATCAAAGCTGCAACAACATACGTGGAGGAAGGTAATCAATTCTTCCCTTGTATTCTATCAGAGAAGTCTTCATGCAGAGAAGATACGAGGGAACCAAGCATTCAAGCATTGATACTCTCGAGCATTCTTAAAGCTGAACACAATGAAGAACTCATACACTTGAGAGATCCTTTGAAAGTTCTCCACTCTAGAGATTCGTAGTTCTCATTCTCTATTCTAAGCAAATTATTATAATATCTTAAGATTAGAAAACCTCGAAGGAGTTCAGCTGTAGGGGTGTTTCGGTACGGTATACCGGACCAAATTTGTCATACCTTATACCGTACCGAAAGTAACGGTATGAGATTTTTCATACCGTTACCGTACCTTTGACTTCGGTATACCGATCTTCGGTATACCGAAAGTCCGGTATCAAAGATATAGCATACCGTTGCCGTGTTGGATTTACGGTATACCGTTGATTTTGACGATATACCGAAGGTTGACGGTATATCGGAAATTAAAATTATACCGAAAAATGAAATATATGAAATAAGAGTAATATCCTATTAATACAAAAACACAATATATAGCTATTCTATTTATATCATGATAACGTAATACATAAGAGTTGATATATTAATTTATATCATGTTAAGAGTTGCTATATTAATTTATGTTATGAATCAAGATAACACAATATATAGATATTACATAAATAGATATTACATAAATATAATATAATGACAGAAAGATAAATAAAGTTAAGAATATTTATTCATATATAATATTTATCATCGGCAAAATCAAATAAGTGCAGGTATGTACCGTAGGTTCGGTATGTGTCGGTATACCTCGGCATGAGAAAACTCATACCGTTACCGTACCGAAAATTTACGGTACGGTATGATACCGTAATTTTCGGCACGGTATACCGTTAAATTCGGTTTTTCCGGTATTTTTTCGGTACGGTATGCACGGTATACGGTATTTTCGGTAAAATTATACACCCCTATTCAGCTGTATAACTTTTCTTATTATAAGAACTCCTTCTTAGTTGGATAAAATCAAACCTTGTATTTGAAACTTGTAAAGTCACTAAGACTATAACTAGAGTATCGGTCCACCGTACAGATCGAGTGAGACTTGCTCAGTATAAGTAATCAAGAACTCCTGCTTTGTTCAGGACAGTGGACGTAGGATCCAGCGTATCCGAACCACTTTAAAAACTGATAGTGTTGATTTATTGCTTCATTGATTAACTGTTCATACTGCATAAAAGTGAACTTTAAAATTACTCAGCATAAAATGTATTTTCAAACTGAGACGAAAATCTTTTTGGGCCTACACTTCCGCACATCTTATACTGACTATTTTCACTAACTGAAGTCAGTATAAATAATTCAGTAGACAGATACTCTGCCCACACGATTTAGAAAGCTAATTTGGCCAACTGACTCTTTCATTAGCACAATTCAGTAGATATTGACTTTCACATTTGAGTTAAAATTTGCACTCAGGTGTATTCACCCCCACTCCCACCCTCTACATCTGAAGGCTCGTCTCTGGACCAACAATTTTTATAATCTATTTTTGACTTGTTTTCATAAGTTATTTCTATCACCTTATCATAATAAGAAAAAAAATATTTTTTAGAATAAACCATTTTCATAAGCTCTTACAATGTAAACACTTTTTTTTAGAATATAGACTGAAATAAAATGTTGATAAACTCTCTCAAACCAGGCCAAATTGTGAAATGGATTGGCAACGTTGACTTCTTCAAATTCCACGTGGAATTATTTTGTGGGCTAGGAACAATGATCCTCACTTCAAAATATGATAATTTTACAATAATGTACTATAGATAGATTTACAAATTTTAGAAATATGAGAAATTTTAAGTATTTGGAGATAGGAGGTATATAAAATTAATCTTTATCTATATTCATTTAATTAATTAAAGTCGTAAATTGGTAATGTAAGTACATGCTTATTTTGGATAAGAGAACAAACTACATATATACTCTTCAATAAAGATAATTACTTTATATCTAAATTTGGATAAATTATTGAATTTATCTCTAACAAATTAAATGATGAATTTGTGGTGAGGATAAGATTTTTTTTAACACATTCTTATAGCATCAACAATGAACTTTATAGTAAATGATACTGCACTTTTCGATAAAAAGTGTAGCATTATAAATTGAAAAATGCTTTACGAAAAGTGCAATATTATCAATTATAAAATAAATTACATTTGTATTAAAAGTATAATATTATCAACTAAAAAGTACAGTATTATAATTATAAAATGCATTAAATTTATAGTAAAGTGCTTTGTCAATTGTCAAGGGGTGTTCAGAAATAATCATTCACCTAGGAGGTGAAAGTAAAGTCTCCTTGCAAAAATACCTTGTACTTGGTTAATTAAATTCTCATCATTTCTGTGTTGTCACATTGATTCAGTATCCATAATTGTCCACTTATGAGTTTTAATATTGAAGTGGTGGTTGGAAATTAAATTTTACACTCACAATAACTGAATAACGGACCAAGGTTCGAAATATTATTTGATATAGATTGCATTTTTATGTTTAGTACGTCTAAAAAAATTGATATCCCGACCTTCAATTATTGGTTCTGATAATCCGTCTTTCATATGTAATACTCGGTATTGTATTTTATAAAATGAAAAAAAATTGAGGCAGTTTTGTGATTTGGTCAATGTTCCGACAAGAGTCAACAAGTGTGTATTGGGAGAATATACATTCTACAAACTTTTGGCTTGATCTTGAATCACCAAGTTGAGTGCGACTGTGCGACCGTGGCATAGAGAGTCAACGATCCTAAGTAGGGCTTACGATCTTTTTCATCTTTGTAACACAGATTCGCTCGGAATGGAATCTGTATTTCTAAAAATTTCATGTCTTAACTTTGTCCTAATTCCAAATGCGTAATTTTGATACAAACCTGTATAATTTTTATAGCAACTCAATTACTATGAAAACTATAAAGGTTTATGTAAATACTGCCCACACGCCTCGTGCCCAAGCCCAACAATTACGAAGCCCAGTCTGTCGGTCCAACTGAATTAATGTGGCCCATGTTTGTCGCGCCCGTTACCGCGAGATATACTCGACCCGTTACAAAACCCTAGCTATATAAAGCAAAGGATGTTGTTGGTCAAGGAGCGTGCATCATATTGTCTATCTCTTTATTCTCTTGATTCTTCTCTTCTCTTTGTGAGATCTTGAGCAAATCTGTGAGAGTGTGAGATTGAGTGTTTGTAATAGTTGTTGGTTTGTTGGCGCTGCGTGTTGTGGTGTGGAAACTGTACGTTGGTGGTCTGAGCCTCAATAAATTCTTATCTTCGATCCTTACAGTGGTATCAGAGCTGGTTTTATCACCGCTCGACCACCTTCGTCTCTAACGACTTAGATCACAAAAGGGCAGTTTTAAACCGTAACCCTAGATCTGAAGTCGTCCTTCCAGCAACAAGTAAAACGGGGTTCAAATCTCCGTACCCTGCTCTGGTAAAGCAGCTAAAAACCTCTTGTATTTTCAATTCTGATAGATCTGCCACCTGGTGCAGTTAGGTTTGGGACTTGTCTGCTGATAGATCTGCCAACTGCTGCAGTTAGGTTATGTGATCTTATCTGGTTACTTGTTCAAACTTGTTCAGTTTTTGTGGTTCTGGAAAACTTGTTTTTGCTTTCGCTGCTATTTTTCGAGCCTGAATCTGAACTGTTCTTTGTCTGTCACTGATCTTAACAGATCAGCTCTTTAACCGTGATCTACGGTTGTTTCCTATATTTAATATTGGTGACAGTAGACTAAGGTGACCCCCTGCGCCCAAGACTTGATCCTGCGATTGTGAACTGGGAGATCCCTCTGTCGGTATACTGTCTGATATCAACCCTCAAGGGTTAATATCATTTTTCATTATAATGGCCTTAGTATCCTCTAGTGGAATTGCCACTTTTAATGGAAAAATTTACTTTAATTTGTGGAAAAAGAGAACGACTGGCAATTTGATTGAAAAACGTATGTCTGTTGCTATTACTCACACCTATAAAGCTGAGTTATCTGAAAAGAAAAAGAATGAGATGAACGATCTTACCTTGTCTGCTATTACTTTGAATCTGTCTGACTCTGTGCTTAGAAAAGTGGAACATCTTTCTTCTGCTAAGGAGACATGGGATATATTAAATGAATTGTATACAGAGACCTCCCTACCCTCTAAGATGTATTTGCTTCAGAGTTTCTTTAAGTTTAAACTTGATATGTCTAAGGATATGGATGAGAACTTAGATGAGTTTAATAAATTGTTACAATTGATTAAACAAACTGGTGACACTAGTATTGATAATTATGCTCCTATTGCCTTGTTAAATGTCATTCCTGAGTCTTACAGTGATGTTCAGTCTGCCATTAAGTATAGGAGGGATAGAATAGATCTTGAGACTGTGATTAGTGCTCTTAAGAGTAAGGAAATGGATTTAAGGTTTAATAGAGAAGTTAGAGTCACTGAACAAAGTAAATCTTACTAATTGAGGGGTAGAACTAGTGATAGGACAACTACTTCTGAAAAAGGGGGGAAGAAGCACATCCAAATGTCTAGGTCTAAGTCTAGAACCAAAGGTAGGAAGTATTTCAATTGTGGGGAATATGAGCATTAGCAGAAAGATTGTCCTCCTAGAAAAGGGAAACAACATGCTTTTAGGGCACAATTCTGAAAATAACATTCTTGGATACTATTTTATGGTGACTGAACCTAAGTGTTTTCCTTCTGTGAACAATGTGAATTCAGAATTAATTAATTAATGGATCATGGATTCTGGCAGTGCATATCATGTTTCTCCTTTCAAATAATGTTTTACAAAACTAAAAACTAGTAATTTTGGTTATGTAATTCTTGCTAATAAGCATAAATGTTCTGTGTTTGGAATTGGTGATATTTGTTTAAAATTTAAATCTGGTTTTGAATATACTATGAAGGATGTGAGGTTTGTACCTAATGTTGCATGCAATCTTCTATCTTTTTATTGCCTTAGAAAATGAAGGCTTTGGTGGGAGTTGGGGGAATGGGTGGATAGAAGTTAAAAGGGGCTCTTTAGTTGTGTTTAAATAAAAAAGAACAAATACCTTATATCATTTTATTGCTATCCCTGTTACCTCTGCATCTAATGTGAATGCATCATTTTCAGGGCCGGCCTTGAAATTCCGGAGGCCCTAGGCGAAAAGTTAAAACGGGGCCCCTTATTGAAGCTTTGTGAACTATATTTATAGTGAAAGCTAGCACATGCTTCCATATTTGTGTACCTACATAACTTTAAAAGTAGAAACCGTAAAGTGCAACAAACTAAAAAGAAATAATCGAATACTTATTGAAATAACTTAGATCTTCTAGCACTTTGAGATGCAAAATCATCAATAACATCGTCAAAATCAAGTTTTTCCAGTACATCATTCACATTCATATCCATTTCTTCATTCAAATCATCAACCTCTTCATTATCAATCACATTCACATAAACTTCTTTTCCCGAAGAACTAGAACTAGGTACAAGAAATTTATGAAGAGCCCCCTCTTTGAGTTTTAATCACCTTATCAAGTTTTTTCCTTTTATTCCTTTTTGACTTCCGGAAGCATATTTTCTAGGCAACATATTGTACTCACACGTCACAAATTACTCAAATACAACACAAAACCCAAATCTCTATTCTAAAAAATTAGCACAAATTGGAAGCACATCTAATTTAAAGAGAAATTAACCCAAATTGAAACGAAAAAACCTGATTTTAAAGGGGGAATTTTAACGAATTGAAGAGAATAGTGAAGACGGATCACGAAAGAGAGGAGAGCCGACTGGTGACTGGTGACTGACCCTGACCAACTGCCGACTGTTGACTGAATTGGAGAGGTGGTCTGGAACATTTTCATTTTTGGGTTTAACGTTGTACAGTACAGAGAGTGAGAGAGAAATTCGATTGTTGCACTGGAAGAAATAAAAATAAAAAGAGTCGTTAATAATTATAGTAGACCTCCTCACAACTCACATATTTGTTATGTGGGCAATGGGCTCATATTGATTTTTAAGAAGTCACAATATTAAATCTTGGAATGAGCTCATAATATTTTATTTTTTTTATAAATGGGCTCAAAATAAACATGGACTCATATTAATTTTTTTTAATGGGCTACTTCATACGGGCCATATTTTAGATTTCGGGTCCCCTTAAAATTGGGGGCCTTAGGCAAAAGCCCCACCTGCTACTCAGGTGGGCCGGCCCTGATCATTTTCTGATAAAACAGTTCTATGGCATCAAAGACTAGGGCATGTTAGCACTAAGAATCTATCTATTCTGAAAAAATCTTGTGTCTTTGGTAAAAAACTTTCTGATTTGTCATGTGTGCTTGGTAAACAACATAAAGTTTATTTTCCTGTCACTGTCTCATCTGATAGAACTGTTGCATCTGATATTCTTGAATATATACATGCAGATGTTTGGGGGCCCTCTAGTACCCCCACTCATAGTGGTTGTAGATACTATATGTTTATCATGGATGATTTTTCTAGAAAAACTTGACTGTTTCCTTTAAAGCATAAGTCTGAAGTTTTTCAAATGTTTTCTGACTTGAAAGTGAAAATTTAAAATCAAACTGGCAAGAAAATTAAGGTGCTTAGAACTGATAATGGTCTTGAATTTTGTAATTATCCTTTTGACAACTTGTGTGTTAAGTCAGGGATTAGAAGGCATAAAATTGTCCCCTATAACCCTCAGCAGAATGGGGTAGTGGAATAATGAATAGAACCTTATAGATAAGGTTAGGTGTATGCTAGAAAGTTCAGGGCTATCTAAATCTTTTTGGGGCATAGCTGCTTTAACTGCTACCTATTTAATTAATAGATTGCCTTCTTGTTCTCTAAAGGGCCAGTGCCCTGAATCTGTCTTTACTGGAAAACCTCTAGATCTTTCTCATCTTAGAGTGTTTGGTTGTGCTGCTTTTGTGCATCACAAGGGTGATAAGTTAGATTCTAGGTCTAAGAAATGTGTGATCCTAGGTTATCCAGATGGGGTAAAGGGGTATAGGCTTTGGGATAGGAGTCAACCTGGTTTTAAGGTAATTATCAGCAGGGATGTGGTTTTCAATGAATCTGAATTCCCCTGTTTGACTGCTTCTGTTTCTTCCTCTGATAATGATACTCCTTCTATGGTGGAGCCTCAACCTTTTCTGTATGAACCTGTTGCCTTTGATTGTGAATCTGAACCTATTGTAGATCATGTTGAGTCTAGTGATACTTCTGAGCCTGTGTCTAATGATTCTAATTCCTTGTCTGACTTTGAATTGCATGATACTGACACTTTGGCTGATTTTGTACAATCTGATTATATGTTATCTAGAGATAGACCTAGAAGAGATATTCATGCTCCTTCCAAATATGATGATTATGTAATGTATGCTCTTAATGTTTGTGAGTCTTTGGATAATGAACCAACATGTTATTCTGATGCTATTCACTGTGCTTCATCTAATAAGTGGATAACTGCTATACAATCTGAGATGAATTTTTTGCATGTGAATAATACTTGGATTCTTGTTCCCAAGCCTGTTTCCTGTTCTGTTGTGGATTGTAAGTAGCTTTTCAAGCTCAAACCTGAACCTAAGTCTCTAAGGTATAAACCTAGTTAGTTGCTAAAGGCTTTACTCAAAAAGAGGGGGTAGATTATTCAGAAATCTTTGCTTCTATTGTGAAATGACTATTGTGTGCATTATGCTTTCTTTAGTTGCTCATTTTAACTGAGAACTGAAACAAATGGATGTTACTACTGCTTTTCTTCATGGTAATTTGGATACAAAGATATACATGAAACAACCTGAAGGCTTTGTGGATTCTGAAAAACCTGATTATGTATGCTTACTGAAGAAAGCTTTATATGGTTTAAAACAGTCTCCCAGGCAGTGGAACAAAAAGTTTGATCAGTGTATGCTCTCTTTAAATTTTATTAGAAGCTCTTTGATCCTTGTCTCTATTATACTAAGGTTGTATTTGTTCTTGTATACTTATTGATATATGTGGATGATATGTTAATTGTCAGTCCTTGTGTGAAGTCCAATAAACATGTTCAAAAGTGTCTTAGTGATAATTTTGAAATGAAAGACTTGGGGGATGCCAAGAAGATACTTGATATGAATATTACTAGAGATAGAAAGCATGGTACTCTTGTCCTAAATCATATTTCTTATGTGGATAAGATTTTAAGTAAGTTTGCTATATCTGCTGCAAAATTTGTCAACATACTCTTGCTTCTCATGTTGTGTTAAGTAAGGATCAGTCTCCAAAGATTGATTCTTAAATCTCTGATATGCAAAAGGTTCCTTATGCACATGTTATAGGGTCTGTTATGTATCTCATGGTTAGTAATAGGCCTGATATAGCTTATGTTATTAGTTGTTTGAGCAGATATATGTCTAATCCTGGTATGCCTCACTGGAATGCTTTAAAGTGGCTGTTTAGGTACCTGAAATCTACTAAGTCTTTAGGATTAAAATTTTCAAGATGTTCTGATGGTACTAGATTGACTGGATATGTAGACTCTAACTATGCCAATGATAGAGACAATAGGAAGTCTACTACCTCTTATGTGTTCACCTTCTGTGGGTCATATATATGTTGGAAGTCTCAATTACAGCATGTTGTTGCACTATCCACTACTGAGGCAGAATATGTTGCTGTTGCTGGAGCTTTAAAGGAAGTTATTTGCCTTAAGGGCCTCTTGTTTGAACTAAATTTTTTGTATCAAGATGTGACTTTGTTTTCTGATAGTCAATCCACTATTCAGTTGTGCAAAAATCTCGTGTTTCATGATCGTACCAAACATATTGATATTAGGTATCATTTTTATATGGGATATGGTTGATAAAGGTATTGTGATACTTGATAAGATTCATACAGATCTTAATCCAGTTGATATGGGTATTAAATGCTTAAGTGGTGATAAGCTTAACACTTATCTTAAGATTCTGAATCTTGATCTAAGGTAGAATTTGTGTTTTTCTTCTACTGTTGCCTGTGTTTGTTGGATGCAGGGAATTGGCTGCGGATCTGCGGAGAAGGGGGGATGATGACAACTATAGATCCACGTACAAGTTCTCCTTCTAAATTGAAGGCACACCTTTGCTAGGCCTAAGGTGGAGTATGTAAATACTAAGAGGCCAGCCCACACGCTTCGTGTGGCCCGTGTTTGTCGCGCCTGTTACCGCGAGATATACTCGACCCGTTACAAAACCCTAGCTATATAAAGCAAAGGATGTTGTTGGTCAAGGAGCGCGCAGCATATTGTCTATCTCTTTATTCTCTTGATTTTTCTCTTCTCTTTGTGAGATCTTGAGCAAATTTGTGAGAGTGTGAGATTGGATGCTTGTAATAATTGTTGGTTTGTTGGCGCTGCGTGTTGTGGTGTGAAAATTGTACGTTGGTGGTCTGAGCCTCAATAAATTCTTGTCTTCGATCCTTACAGTTTATTGAGATATGATTGAGACATGCATATGGAATTTTCAGGATAATAAATCTCATTCGTTACTGGTAGTTGGATTGTATAGAAATCATTGGATCCGGTTACTTTATTGTTCCTGTTGCGGGTCATATAATGAGCTTTGCAGAAATTCAACGTGTAACATTTAGATATATAATTATTACAACATGAAACTCACGCGGTCACGACTCAATTTCTTTATTTTTAATCATTGACTGATGTCGGAGAAGAAATTATCTACATAATTAGTTGGACATAACTTGATCTTAGAACCAGATCCATTCGAGAACTTTGCTGCAAATCTTGCTTTGTTCTAACCGATAAGTCAAAGGAGCCTTTACTTCTAACCCCACGCAAGAAAATTACTCTTTTTCATATGCTGCATCGCTATACATTTTCCTTCTTCACAGTGTCTGCTATTCATTGACCGCATTTATGAATCGGATCCATTTCAGTCTCAAGTCCAATTATGATAATCTTTTCATTTGCATAAACAGTTCTTTCTAAGATGTCGATATTTTGAACAGCAAAAACACGCACACGGACTTCTTCAACATCGGAAAAGTGAAGCTTACGCCAGAAGGCCCTCTTTCATTTTTAGTCTTTCGGTGGTTGCAGAGTGATGGACGATAATAGCATATACAAGAAAGCCTGCTTGGTCAGGAACAAGGAATCTCGAAATCTGCTGGATCTATTTCTCTATGGTTCATCCCATACATCTATAGCCTGATTTTTAGTATGACCATACAAATGTACTTACAAGCACAGGGAAAGAACACGATCGTCGCATGCAATTCATTCTCAATATTATATTCTCTTGGGTTTTTGTTTATGTTCTGAATCCTGGACTAACTGGTGCAATGGGTGCATTGTGTATAACTTCGTGGTTACTTGTTCTTGGAGAGTTCGTGTACATCTTTGTTGGTTGGTGCTCGGATACGTGGAAAGGGTTCAGTGTTGCTGCAGTGAAGGACTTGTGGCCAGTTGTGAAACTCTCTGTATCATCTGGTGTCATGGTTTGGTAAATGATGTGCCTTCTACTAGTTTGGTCTTTTTCTTGTGTTTTGTTTTTAGTGTTAATTTTCGTGTTTGGCTTGTAGTCTGGAGATGTGGTATTATGGAATTTTGGTGTTAGTGGCTGGATACATGAAGAATGCAACATATGCCATATCTGCCTTCTCCATTTGGTAAACTCTAATCAATCAATGTTCTTGATTTTTACATACTAATTGCAGTTGAATTTGCAGCCTCAACATTGTTGCTTGAATAATCAATATCTCCTTTGGCATCATGGGTGCTGCATGGTATGGATTTACTCCATTCCTATTCCCATTTGCTCTATCATCCTTGCAATTGTAAGGTTTCTCTGAAACAGCGTGCGTGTAGCAAATGAGTTGGGGAGAGGAGATGCCAAAGCAGTGAAATTATCAATCAAAGTTTTGATGGCCACATCGTTTTCAATAGGGGTCTTCTTTTGCATTTTTTGCTTGTTTTTCAGCAAGAACTTGGGATACTTGTTCTCAGATGATGAGGCAGTCGTGCAGACAATCACCGAACTTTCAGTTCTTCTGGGATTTACGGTGTTGCTCGGCAGCATCTATCCGGTGCTATCGGGTGAGCCTATTTTATCTCACAATTGCAAGCCCTTCAAAATCTCATTATTTTTCCTGCAGCTGAATTTCCTCGTTTTGGCAGGCGTGGCTGTAGGATCAGGTCTGCAGGCGAAGGTGGCAGTTATCAATTTGGTTTGCTTCTATGTCATTGGGCTGCCCATTGGAATTGTTCTTGCATATGTTTTTCATCTTCAAGTGCAGGTGATATTACTATTTCATCACTGTCATACAAGCAAACATTGCCAAGAAACAGAAAGGTTAAGTAATTAGTCATGCCAATTCTTGTTATGTAGGGTCTATGGATTGGATTGAACTTTGGAGTTCTAGCTGAGACATTTGCGTTGTGTTTCATGATGCGGAGAACAGATTGGGATCAAGAGGTCAAAATTCCAACATTTCTTTTAGTTCCAAGACATTGATCTTATATGTTTAATACGTGAAATAATTATTATTATTTTTTTTTGTTTTGGGAGAGGCAGTTATCAAAAACTTCAACATGCCTTGAAAAATAGTACTTGGAATCATCGGAGAAGGATAATGTGTAGCTAAAACTGGGATCATGAAAGTCTCGGATCTAATGATATATGAAAGTCTTAGTTTTGTATGTTATTCATTTCATAGTGGTTTGAAACTATCATGGTTTATTGAATGAGACCTTTTTAATTATGTGTTTTTTAAATGTCAATAAATATTAAACCATGTGTATGTGATCGGTTAAGAATGTGAGATTTACTATGTGCGTAACAAATAAGCGATTGCATGTTTCAAGTCGATCATATATATAACAGTATAAAAAATTAAAGTTAATAATTCGAGTTAATATTAATGTTATTATCTAAATAAATAATTCCAAAATATTACGGTTGGGAAAAAAAATTCAAGATATTGCATATGTAAAAAATCTCAAATTATTTCAAAATATTGTACGACTATTCTAAAAATAATTTCCCAAATATTGGAATGTAAAAAGACCTTATATATTGTTAAAGACATATCTTATCTAAATTTCTTTCCTTTTCTAATAATTGCTAGAGTTGATGCTTCAGTTTTTATAGGGCTTGTCATATCGTTTTTGTGATTGGTTTTCAGCAAAAAAAAAAAATGATACTCCCTCCGTCCCACTCATTTTGTCATGTTGAAGTTCGGTACGGAGTTTAAGAAAGTAGGTATTGCGTTGTTAATGCTTGTGGCCCACAATATAATTAATTTTCTTAATTCAAATAACTTCAACTAATTGTTATTGCCAAAACTGGAGTACCTCTTTTTTTTTTTTGTGATACCTATTTTATTTTGCTCTCAATAGTACTTAAAATTTTTAAAATCGAAAGGAATTGCTCCAAATCGAAATCGAAAGGAAGCTGCATTGATGTTTTTAAAATTTGTATCAAATCGAAAGGAACGGCTCCAAAATTTTGATTCCCTCCAAAAGAAGTTTACACCAAATCCAAGTGAAAGAAAATAAAATTTCAAATTTCCCACATTCACTTATCTATATAGGTAAGATGAGAGGAAACTTGTCATTACAAACATTCATTACAAAATCTACACTAAAATAGGTAAGACGAGAGGAAACTTGTCTACCGACGAGAGGAATGGGATTGTCCAATTTCTACTACGAAACTTCAATGATGGGAAACTGTTGAAAGGGAAGATCAACAAAGCAGCTACCCTCTACGCAATCTCGCCACGAACCGTCAGCCGTCTTTGGGCTAAAGCAAAAAACCAACAAGCACAAAGGCAATAGTCGGCAAGTCTTTTGTAGATTTAAATATCAGTATTTGGCCAAATCTTTTGTAGATTTAAATAGCACTAGTGGCCAAGTCTTTTGTAAAGATGTTTATCTATGCAGCTTCAAAATTTCATCAGTAATCACATTTAAATGCAGCAAGGACGCAACAAACAACAAGTATGAAGATAATATGACATAAATCAGAATCCAAGTTATTGGCATAATTTCATCATCTCAAAGGCCATACCCTTCAAAATTGCATCAGTAATCAGATTTAAATGCAGCAAGGACGCATCAAACAACAAGTAGATCTCACCAAATTAAAGTAGGCAGGGCATAAATCAGAATCCAAGTAGGCAGGGCATAAATCACCAGATTCGAGAGCAGGGCATAAATCAACAGATTTAAAGTAGGCAGGGCATAAATCACCAGATTTAAATGCTGAATGCAGCAAGGACGCATGAATATGGAATGGCATAAATCAGAATTCAAGTTATTGGCATAATTTCATCATCTCAAATGCCATACCCCAACCACGCAGACCAATTATTGCCATAAATCAGAATCCAAGTTATCAATTAAGGAAGTTCAAACGGAGTAGATCTCACCAAATTAAAGTAGGCAGGGCACCTAATCCGCATCAAGTTCTCCATGAACTCCTTTTCAGTCATTCTTTCCAAATCGCGACCAAGCTCGCTCTTTTCGGACGCCAATGCGCTCAGACGGGATCTCTCTACCATTTCACCGCCATTCTCATCCCGATCGACTACAGGAGACTGGTCGATCGAAGGAGTTTCTTCCACCCCTCTCAGAGCCGTCGTCCACCGTTTCAGAGGAATAGTTGGATTCAGAAAGCCCATCGGCGACACAAAACTGGTCACCAAGAAGAGTTTCTTCCACCCTTTCACACTCTTCGTCCATCGTCTCAGACTCAGAAAGATCATCGGCGACTCCCAAACTTTCGGAGAAGGTAGATTCGAGAGGAGGGCTTCCATCATCGAGGGGGAGGCGGAGGGCAACGGTGTTTTTTTTCATCATCGCTCAAGGATGAAGCGAGACATAGTTCGATTTGAGAGAGGAGGCGACGGATCTAGGGTTTGGGGGGGGGGGGGGGGGATAGAGAGAGAAAATGATAGGGTGCCAAAATAAAAAAGAAGTAGATAATTTGTGCACCATTAGTGAGTTAATGGTGTAATTAGGTTATATTAATAACTGATTTGTTTCCCTTATTATTTCCCAAAATGGAAATGGGACAGTATGAGTGGGACGCCCCAATATGGTATACAATATAGTATGAGTGGGACGGAGGGAGTACTATATAGTGGTATTTGGAGTAGCTGAAGCTTATTGATAAGTGATGAAAGCGGCTGAAAGCTGCTGATTTGAGAACTTGTAGGTGTTTGAAAATAAATACTGAAAGGTGTTGATTTGAGAATTTGTAGGTGTTTGGAAATAAATACTGAAAGCTGCTCTAAGTGGGGAAAATAATGTTTGGAAAACTACTGATATCAGTAGCTTATTTTAGATTTTTAAATAAAATATTCGTTTTACCCTCAATATTATTAAATAATTATAATTTATAATAAATTAATAAAAATTAAATTAAATTAATTATTATACTATTTAAATTTATAATATATAATATCAGCATAAAATATCATACTATTATATTTTAAATATTATTTATTTGCTTAAATTCATAATAATAATATTTTTATATAATTTTAATAATTACGTAACTAAGAAATAATTATCATTAAATGAAAATAGAAAAAATATTAATTTAAAATTCAAAATTTTCTGAACCCACTATTTTCATTAATATATATTTAATATTAATAATAATTATTTTATTAAACTTGAAGAATTTATAAATAATAAATATAAAATAGTTTTTATCAAATTACTAACTAATATATTAAAATATAATTATAATTAAATTTGTAACTAAGAAAAATATTAATTTTAAAATTAATTATTTTTTTTAGAATTATAGAAATATTTTAAAGGATAAAATAATCCAATAAATTAGATAAGCTGTAAACTGCAGTTGAAAGTGGGGTCAGCTTCTCTATGTTGGCTATATTTGGCAGGGAATTTCTGCTGAAAGTTGGATGTTCCAAACACTCCAACTACAACTGGAAGCTATAAATTGCAGTTGAAAGCTGTTCCAAACACCACCATAATATATTTACAAAAGAAGAACTAGGGCAGAGCGTGGCTTAATTTTCTCTCTCGTTTGTCATTAAGAATCTAGATTACGGTAGTGACAATATATAATTGGGGATGGAATCGAAATAATAAATTTAAAAAAATTATAAATAACTTCTTTTAAAAAAAATAAGTGTTTGTTTGACATTTGACATATAAATTAAGGACTATTATTTTTTTGCTAATTATATATTAACCTCATATAAGGGATGTTTGTAAATACTCATTTTTTGTTTGTTTTTGCTTAAAATTAAAAATAATTCTCTTTAAGGAAAAAACAGTAGGTTTTTTTTATCATTTATTAAAAGTAGATATATTTAGTATGTAGTTTCGGAAACTATGGGGCTTTAAGCATCAAAATCATTTCAATATATAATTAAGCAAAATTGTTTAATTAAGCAGTTTAGTTGAAACTTCGCAGTAAACAAAATTTTCAAACACTACAAAAGTGTTTATGCGATTGATAAATAGATAAGTGCTTAACATCAGCATTTGCAAACACCCCATAAATATATTAAGCCATAATTAAATCAAGATGTGGTCTATGGTGCAACCTGAATCCGCGTTCATTTCTCTTGTTTTTTTTTTATTATCATGATTATTATTATTATTTTAAGGATGAAAGTGTCATTTGTTCTGAATAATAATATCACTTGTTTGAACAAAAAATTCATTTATTATAATTTGTTTCAAACAAAAGTGTCATTTTACGTTATGAACGTCTTCTACCATCACTGATATGCATGTATTAAAACAATAAATACTCAATAAATAATAGTTTTGTTCAAAACAAATAACACATTTTTCACAACAAATTACACTTTTGTTCAAAACAATTGTCACTTCTTTCCTGAACAAATGACGCCTTTTTTTAAATAAATGATATTCTACAAATAACACTTTTATTTAAAACAAATGACACATTTTTTCACAATTAATGACATTCTTGTTCAAAACAATTGACATTTCTTTCATAAATAAATGACATTTTTTCAAAACAAATCACATTAAAAAATTGAAACTCGATAAATGACATTTATGTTAAAAACAAATGACACTTTTATTCAAAACTAATGATACTCTAAAAATGACACTTTTGTTCGAAACAAATGATATTCTGCCAATGATACTTTAATTCAAAACAAATGACATTTTTGTTTGAGACAAATGATACTCTACAAATGACACTTTTGTTTAATAATGAAACTTTAGTCAGTGACAGTAGATGGCGTTCAACACAAAAATGATAAACAAAAAATGACACTTTCGTAAGTGATGGTAGAAGACATTCAAAACGGAAATTAGACTTTTGTTTTGAAACAAATAATAACAAATGACATTTTTATTTACACAAAGGACACTGTTGTACAAAACAAATGTCAAGTCCGTCCTTAAAAAAAATGAAAAAACATAAAAAAAACAAATAATAAAAAAAAAATTAAAATGACGTCATGAGCCGCACCCTAGTTTTGGTATTAATTAAAGTGGAAATAGGGAAATACCTACTGTTAGCCAAATAGGGAAAAAAAATGTAGCCATTAAGTTAAAAAAAACACAAATCTAGTCATTTTGTCTTATTAGGGACAAAGACGGCCGAAGGGCCGAAGGAGGGCCGATGGAAAAACTTCAGGGCCGATGGAGGCCGATGGATTTTCTGTGTTAAAATTCCATCGTGGCCGATAGCCATCAGCCCTCCTTCGGCCGTGCCATTAAAAAAAATTATGAAGGGCCGAAATAATTTATACTCCATCGGCCCCCATCGGCCGTGCCATCGGCCCTTATCACAGTTCAAGAGACGTATTTGAATTCAAAATTCCATTTTTTTAGGCCTTACTCGAAAATAAGAACCAGGGCCGAAGGAACCGACCGCCGCCGACACCAAATCGTTGCTGAGAAACCGCCGCCGAGGAACCACCGCCGATATCCGAGACGCTATGGACGCCGAACAGGTTCGGATTTCTCGGCCCTTTCATGTCATTTTGGCTAATTCATGTCTAAATTTGTCGAATTGGGTGTCGAATTGTTTGATATTTCATGCTATTGCTGTGAAATTTGCGATTGATATGTCCAATTTTTTGGAATTCATGTGCAATTTCTGTTAAATATGATGTTGAATTTCTGTCGAATTTTGTGGAATTCATGTCGATTTTTTGGTTGAATTGTGTCGAAATTTGAGTATTATGAATTGAATTGGGTTGTAGTCTTCGTTTTCCATGGTGATTTATTTGTTTTGTTCGGCATTGTATTGGATAATTGGCATTTGCACCCGAGGCCGATGAAGAGCCAAAGGGGGGCTGATGGTGTATAATCTCCATCGGCCCTGCCTTCGGTCCTTTATCGGCCGCGGCTTCGGCCCTGCTTCGGCCCTGCTTCGGCCTTTCTTCAGTTTGGCCATACCTTCGGCCATCCATCGGCCCTTGTGCTATTTGTCCTAACAATTTTATAATTTTATAATTAATTTTTGTTCGACTGACAGCCCAATTACATCCGACTCCCGATTAGAGAGAAGACAATTAAAGTCACTACATACTAGAGAGATTCTTTACCAGAATTGATTAAGACGACACTTTCGAGACGAGGGGGTAATAACTTAGTCTAGCGGTTTAGAGATGGACAGTTTGGGCATCTGTTGAGCTGGAGGAAGGGAAAAAGTTCCGTATTAGCTTTGCATCAACTGATGTGCTATGAGGTGCAGGCACCGGCCGGGGAGGTTCGTTTTCACATATCCGGGCGAAAGCTCAGATTTTCACAGTTCGAATATGCACTGGTGACTGGATTATTTTTCGGTCCCTCTTCTTTTGATACGAAGCCACCTCTCGACGCCCGAGAGTCGACGATATACATGAGCCTCACAGAAGGAAATCCAATAACAGGAGGCGATCTACTTAAAATGTGGAAAAGTGATAAGCTTCGTGAGCTCTCTGAAGATGAGCATCTGAAGGTGGCCAATGTCCTGCCACTAATGTGTTTTTTCTTTGCTCCTGCCGAGACGAAGATGGTGGAGACGTGGATGTGGGTCCTGGCAGATGATTTAGACGCGTATAACGCGTTTCCATGGGGATCCTACACCTACAATGCCCTCCTCCACTACATGAGTTTCGTACCGAAGCGAATCGAGAGCTTGAAATCGAAATATAATATTTATAGGCCAATTTGGGCCCTTCAGGTACGAATCAATATTTAATTATTTTCGATAATTTTATACTTGTCATGATGTTTAATGGTGTTCTTTAATTGTATTTTAGATTTGGGCATACGAGACGATACCAGATTTGGGCCAGCTGTGTGTCCGCCTTGTCAACACTGGAGGTATGCCTCGTTGTATTAAGTGGGTTTATACTACGCCACTAGATACGGAGTGGATTAGTTTCTCCGCCTCACCGGTAAATAATATTTTAAATATTTATTAAAAATTTTACAAGTAGAAGAGTGTATTATAACTTGTGATGAATTTTTTTTGAACAGATGCAGACACCTCCCCTTGAGACTCTGGTACCTACTCCGGAGGAGCAGCTAACAGAATATTGGAGAAGGGTGAATGAAGATGATCCGGTTGGTGTATCGTTTCCCAGACCCCTCCCCGTACAACTTAGGCGAGTCGATGAAGCTGGCAGTGTACGGGCTCCTGCGCCCGCTGCACAAAAGAAAAAAATCAAAGAAGAAACGCGCACCGGTTGAGGGAGAGTCATCCGGACATCGTCAGGATGAAGATTTGACCGTTCCTACTTACGACCGAGTCTTCCGGACTTTAGAAGAACGGTTCGACAAGCGCGTTTGTTTATGCATGTTTGTCATAAATGCAGCCACAACAGTTTATCGGTTCCAACTTTTTTGATATGGAGGATGTATGACAAATGTATGAAAGCCAAGCTCCGGAACAGAGAATTGAAGAAAGACATTAGGTACAAACTTGATTTTAAGATTTATATTTAATTATTTTATTAATACATCATATTGTATATTACAGCCCTTAGTTACTCCACGAGACAATCCTTCTGGAGCTCCATACATGGTAGATGCCGGTGACGTATTGAGACGAAATTTTGAGGGGTTCATGGACATTGGTGTTTCTGCAAAGATTACGGTGTCGCAGCATGAGCTCTCGCATGGTTTTTTCAAGAGCATCCTCAACGTTAAGTCCGACATGGAGCAGGCGGAGGTTGATTTGTACATGTCCTACCTTCGATAGAGGCTTGAGGTCAAGGACCGCGACGTGTTGGCTACTCCTGCTTCACGCTACACGGTCATAGCAAGCTCGACAGTTTTTGTAAGTATAGTTTTTTCAATGTGTTTGTTTTTTCCTTGTATGATTTTCCTGATAATGTGTTTGTTTTTCATATAGACTGCGCTCGCGGACGCTTGGAATACAAAAATCTATTACCCCGATAGCGAGTTTCATGAGCGCTTCGAGATGAACAACGAAGGTTGGATACCTAATTCGGGTTTGTTCGAGGCCGTGTTTGGAGCGGATCAAGGAATTGGCGGTTCAAGGATGCCGTGGTACAATGCAAAATACGTAAGTGTTAATATTTTTTTTTTTTTTTTGCACTAAATATTTTTTTTTTGTACTAATTTGTATAAATTATAGGTCATTTTTCCGGTGTTGGCCGCCTCCCACTGGATCGCTGTCCGACTGTGTGTCGAGTCTTGGACATTGGATCTATATGACTTACTAAACAAAAAGGCCAACGCTTAAATATTTGAGCTGAGAAAACAAAATCTGAGGCCGCTCCGCAAACTCATCAGACGATTGCTAGATGTAAGTATCTGAAAAACTTAATTTTGTCGTTTCATTTTAGTGCTAAGAATTTTTAAATTTCTTTCAATAGGCTTCTAGTTATTAGATGACGAATAAGTTCAACTTGACGCATCCGGGATGGCGGAGTCCCCAGTTCATCTTGATGCCGCAGACTGAATAGTTCAAGCAACCAGATTCGAACAGTTGTGGCCCATTTACATGTATGTCAATCGAACGACTCATCACTCGATGGCCTACACCCAAGTGGGATAATCAGAAGAGCAACATTAGAAGATATCGGGAGTGGATGGCCTGGAAATACTTCGAACAATGCTAGTTAGAAGATTAGATTGCTCGTATGTGTATTATTGGCATGTTTGAAAAATTGACATTATTTGTATATTTTTGTATTTTGAAAAATTGAAAAATGTTCGAAGAATAGACGGTTAAATGTCCCCAGTTTGTATCTTTTTATTCCTCTCGGCCGAGGGCCGATAGGCCAAGTTTTCCATCGGTCTCGGCCCCCTTTGTGAACAAAACCGAGAGTTCTTCTCGCCCGAAAGGCCACACTCAGCCACAACTCCCCTCTTCGGCCGAGGGCCGATGGGCAACACTCGGCCACAACTCTCCTCTCGGTCGAGGGCCGATATGCAACACGCGGCCACAACTCCCCTCTTCAGCCGAGGGCCGAGGGGCAACACTCGGCCACAACTCTCCTCTCGGCCGAGGGCCGATATGCAACACGCGGCCACTACTCCCCTCTTCTGCCGAGGGCCGAGGGCCACACGCGGCCACAACTCCCCTCTTCGGCCGAGAGCCGATGGCCACACTCGGCCACAACTCCCCCTTTCGGCCGAGGGTCGAGGGCCACAACTCTCTTCTCGGCCGAGGGCCGATAGGCCAAGTTTGGCCACAACTTTTTCTTCCTCTCGGCCGATAGGCCATGATCGGCCAAGATTAATAACACCTTATAATTTAAAAGGATAGGGTTCCTAAAAAAATGTAATAATAGAACAAAATAAAAAATAAAAACAGTCCAGAATTGGAATACAGAGAACAGGGCCGCTTCACTCGTTATTTGTCGTTCCTGCATTGGGGCATCTCCGCCTTGTGTGACCTTCATCTCCACAATTACCACATTTTTTTTGACGGCGCGTTCCTAATGTACTGGCTTCAGCTCCGGAAGGACGACGACTATTTCTCGGACGTTTGTCTTGGCGCATAATCATTGGTGGAAGAACAACAATGTCCTCTATTTCCGGTGGGGCACACCACTCATTCTGAGGAGGTAAGGGATTAACCATATCGGCATATATCTCCTTCCACGTTGCCGTCGTATAATAATCATTAATATGATTATACAAATTTTTCCGGCGATGATACAAAACGGCAACAACGTGACTACACGGCAATAGGTCGATTTGCTAGACGCCACATTCACACATTTCGTCTTCAAGATTGACCCTCCACTGTCGGTTACCTTCGTCGACCTTGTATTTGTCAGTAGTCACCTGCGTAACCGTAAACCTCCGTGCCAAATCAACTTCGTTCCGCATCCTCAACTCAGAAGCCTCAGTCAACGAATTGTTTCTAGAAATTGCTTTTACTCATCGTTGATCGAACCATGACTCTATCATATGACGAATTGCCTCGAGCATAGCAAGAATTGGAAATCGTCTAGCCTCCAACAGTCGAGAATTTATTGACTCGGCAGCATTCGATTTTAGTAAACTGTAACGACGGCCTTTACTGAAAAGTCTGGACCACTTCTCCGATCCGATTTCCATCAACTTTTCGTAAATAGCCAGTTTTCCCCGACGGATGGCGTTCATGGCGTCATGGAACTCTGTCGACCGATAAGCATAAGCTGCTCGATAGAACGACCAGATGACCCAATCACCTTGCCTCACAAGCTTATTCGATAGATGGTAGTAACAAAGTCCGTGTTGTGCGTCTGGGAAAATCACTCTTACCGCATTCGCTATGCTTTTATGTTGGTCTGAAACAATCACTAAACTGTCATCCGTTTTAAATGCGGCTCTCAGTCGCATCATAAACCACGTCCATGAAACATCATTTTCAATGGGACCTACACCAAAAGCGAGTGGAATATTTGCTCGTTCGCATCAAAAGTAGCAGCGACGAATAATATTCTCTTTTTCTCCCTTTCAAATGGGCACCGTCCACCACAATAACCTTCCGGAGGTTGGCTAACCAAGGGGCTCGCGATACACCAAGCGCCATAAATAAATGTCGGAAACGACCATCCTCACCAACATCAAGATCCGTATAAATTTCTGGATTTGTTAGTTCCAACAAATGCAGATATTTAGGCAGTTTGCTGAACGAATCTGCATGTCCCCCGTAAATCATCGAAATAGCTACGTTGCGTGGTCAGAGGGCCACCCTGTACGTTGCTTGTATTCCAAATTTATCCAATAGATCGGTCTGAATATCAGCCAGATTCATTAACTTGCTTTGACGACGCATTCTACGGGCTATATAAGCAGCTATAGCCTTCGACCTCACATTTCGTTCGCCAAGCTCGGATAAATCAGTTCTACAATTGTGGTCCACAACCTATTTACTCACCTCCCAACACGTCTGACCTCTACAGTATGTCCGTAGCTCGAATGAACAATCAACACATCTTCTCCACAAATATTCCAAGCGGAAAGCACTCGAATGTTGCACTTTGAAATCCACACCGTTTTCCAAATGGAATAGAGTGACAGCAGCATAAAGTTCATCTTTCGAGCTGAACATCTATCCTGCCCGCAAACTTCCGTCTACAACAGTATTCAAGTTCCGCGCCGCCACTGAATCGGATACATCAAGGGGAACAACAGGAAGTAGCTAGTTGCTTGCTGCTTCTGTGTTGTCGTATACAGTCTCGTCATTCGTTCAAGAACGATTGACTATAACTAGCAAAGACATAAGTTGACTTACGCCACCCTCTCTCAGAATCCATGCAGCAAAATCTTGTAACGAACAATTAATCAAGGCGGATGGAATATCTTCATCCTCATCATCATCAGATGATGAGTCCAAATCCGCCTCACGGTCTGAATCCTTCTCCACACGAACATTCCTTTGGGGAGCCTGTCTGCCATCATTACTTCTGCTTCCTTGCCCCGTAAACCAATTAGGACCCCCAAAATTTGAATTATCTTCGGGAAATTAATTCTGGTTCGGGACACCAAATTGAGGATTTTGCACTTCAGGATACACAACAGACACAACCGGCTCTACATCGATAGAGCACAGCCGCATAAGATCAGTATCATGACTCAGAATGGCCTTCATCATCCTGTCGGTTCGTTGGGAAGCAACAGTATAGTAAATGAAGTAGTTGAACAGAAGGGAATAAGCACTGAGCCACCGATCTATGCTTTGTCGAAGATATTCGAGAGAAATATTGTTTGAAGGAATGTAAACCATGAACTCATGGCCACCGCAATAATTCGACTCTGCATCGAATTCTCCGTTCAATTTCACAATAATCGATCGAAAATCGGCCATTTTTTTCAAATTTATGTGAAGAATTGAGAAGAGTAGAAGTGAAATGAATAATTTTATCGGTGATTCATCCAAATCGGCCATTCTATGTCTTATAAGAAAATTTTCTGTAAATTTTTACGTGATAATCGAAGTCGAGTAGTTATTTCACCATAGGCCCACCATCGGCCCCCATCGGCCCCCAATCGGCCCTGATTAACGTGCATGTGAATGTCATATCCGACTAGTCATTTCAGCAGATAAAGCTGAATTGAAAATGCACCTCCCACATGCCTTCGATAGGCCCTCCACCGGCCTTCCATCGGCCCTCCATCGGCCCTACTGCACGTTTGCAGGAAAAACCTTCCATGTGTCGTGTCGAATCCCGTCTCGAAAAAAGGGATAGAGGGCTGATGGATACCTACTTTCGGCCCTCCTTCGGCCATCAGAACCATGTTTTGTTTAGTTGATTCAACTGGGTCGGCTGATGGGGTGTTCGGCCTTCGGCCTTTTTTCCTCTCGGTCGATGACGGTTAGGGCCGACGGACACCACCCCTTCGGCCTCCTTTCGGCCCTCAAAGCCGGAAATTTCATGATATCAAGTGAAGTGGCTCGTCCGATGGGGAGGGTTCGGATTTTTTCCTCAGGGCCGATGGACTCCCCCCTTCAGCCCCCCATCGGCCCTGCTCCGTATAAAGACAAAATGACTATTTTTGTGTTTTGTTTTAGTTGTGGGTTATAATTGTTTTTCGATTTCTACTGTGTGGCTACTGCTGCAAATCCCTCTTAATTAAATGATAACAATAATACAAAAATTGCATTTTTGTTTTAGCCGCACATTACTTTTCCTGACATCGGCATCTGCGGCACTCTCGCGATAATTTTATAGATGCCTCTAAAAGTCTTAACGACACTTTTAAAATGCCGCTAAAAGTTCCAAAAAATACTACGAAAAGCCATTTTGGTTCATAATTTACAATTACATGAATTGTGTGTGTTTAAATTCAATCCCATCGAACAGTAATTAATATGATCGAACAGTTTTTGGAAAAAAAAAAATCAACTTTGTACATTTTCACGGGTTGTCTTTTTAGTTGCAAATAAATAATACAAAAACTCTATCATATTTATAAAATAAACTGTAAATACATCATATCGTGGATGGATACTATACAAATGTCTAGTTGTATAATGGCTGTTCCAGGCATATTAATTCATCTGTTAGCAAAATTTATATAACACGTGAAATGGACTGGCAAACGCTGACTTCATTAAATTTCATATCTGGAATTATTTTTTGAATAGATTTAGTTGCCGTGAGAATATGATTATCTCGGGATCGGCACTCCAATTTGCGGAGATCTATAAAATTGATCCGTATATTCATTTAATTGAAGTGGTAATATAAGTTTATAATTATATTGTTTTGTTAACAAAACTATATACACTGTAGAACTTAATAAGAAGTTAAGAAGAAAGACTCGAGTTTTAGTAAAAGCAGCTCTCCAAAGTCGAAATAATTGGTTGATACAAGAGGGTGTTTTTTGATTAAAAACATGACAATGTTAGAAATAAATGTAAATATAAAAAGTTCGAGTTGTATATAAATGAGGCCATACTGAAGAAGCTATTATGTATGCTATATTATGGAGCATCCCAATGATATTTGTTGACCATTTTATGGCTAACCATGTGCCTGATTAATCCGACGTGAAAACTCATATATATCACGATATGCCAAGAATAAATTTTGATCTAGATTTTTTATATCATTAAGTATAAACCCAAAAACACATTAAGAATCGGCATTAAATTCTCCAGACAATTAGGGATAGGCTAAAGACTCGAGTTCTCGTGTTTCTATAACCGCCTCGTTCGGATTTGGAAAAAAATTGGTACAAGTGCCTACAAAAAAATTCACGACTAGGAAAAAAGGAACGGTTAGTATCCCATTAAGAATTCTCTATTCCACTTTTAGTGTCTCAATGCATGTCCCACCAATATGGTGTTGATGTGTATTTTTACTATATTTGTACATGTGTTAAAATTGAGTTAATTATTTTAATTAATAATTTTCTTGAATTAAAAATACACATATCATCATCTCATTCGTGGGAGATGTATGGAGACATCAAAAATAAGAACTATCTACCCATTTCCTTGTCCGTATGGATACACGCTTATATAATTATAATTATTATTAATTTATTATTCAAATCATTAATTTCGCACAAATCGCACCCTACCTTCTACAATCTCACAAGTCGCAACAAATTTCTCTTTCTTAAAGTCATTTTTTTGTCGTTCTGCTACACAAAACTTTTAACGTTTCAGAGATATACATATAGGCAAGGGATGTCAATTTCCTTAGATATTTTTATGTGAAATGCCCATAATATCCCTCCTCATTAAATTATTAAAGTATACTATCCTCATCCTGCCTGATTTTACTCCTCTAATTTGAGCACAATTATTAAGGATAGTGGGTAATTGTGTATAATGTGGTGTAAAGTAATGGGACTCATTAAATTTTATTACATTATTATTTTAACTAGAGGCCAAGTCAAATGGGACAATCGAAAAAGGAAAAAAGTCAAATCGGGTTAGATGGGGTATAACATATTAATATACCATGTATATATAATATACATGCATACTCTCATACTATCCATATGTATGTAAACATATAAAATATATATTATTCCTTCTTCTAAGAACCACTTCCCACATGACATAAGAGAACTCATTTGATCCATTGATATTACTAAATTAATGGAATAGATTTAACCACACTTTCTACAAAAAAGAAAACGAAAAATAAGAGGAAAGGCAAAATGGAAAAAAGACCACTCACAACATCTGAAATCCGGAAAACAGAGGTTCCTACTAAACCAAGCAGCGGATTCTCGTTGAAAATTGATTCCGGCGACATAGATGCAGTGTTTTAGTAGCGGTTTCTTCCTTAGAATCCATATATTGTTTCAATTTCGTGGAGGAAAGCACAATTCGAATGGTTTGTCGGTTGAGGAAATCCCCTATTTTCGTTGTCGAAGGATTCAACAAAAAACACAATCTAGAAATTTGTTGTTTCTTACTTGTACAATGCATTCCCCCCATGTTAGGCTACAGATTTCGATCAAGATTGGTCGCAATTTGACGATATATTTGTTGAAGACCTAGTTTGTGCATATAGTGCTAAGGTGTGAATTGTTCAAGCCCTAGTTTTTGCATATCCATTTGAATGATGCGGATTCTTTGTTGTTTTCAAATTATGTGAGCTATACTCGTCTTGGTTTTCGAGAATTTGGTGAAACCTTGTGTTGACCTTAAATAGACTATTCTGTAGAGGATAAAAACTATGGACGAAGGTAAAGCGGCTAAAACTTCATGCATAATTACAGAAGCGTATGTGCATAAATGATAGATTAATTATGCATTTAATTCTATGGCCTGGTAACAAATACATGGAACCGCATTGAGTTTTAGAGAGTGATTGTTTGAATAGTATTAAAATATGGATGAACAAGATGAAACATGTGCATAAATCGTCTTAAGTATATATATGCATGAAATTGGTTTAAATGGACTCATATAGATGTGTACTTTATTGGATTGTGCATAACTGACATATGAGTTTTGTTGATATAGTTATTAATTTATGCATAAGGTTGTTATATGGTTATTATTATCAGTTTACAGGTGTAGTAGTTCTTAGAGTTATTAGTGTGCATAAATATAGTTCTATATATGCATACCTAAGGATTGTTAGCTATGAATGAAAATGAATTTGGGGAAAACAAATGCACCCACATATGTATATCCATTGTTATTTGTTCATGTAATAGTTGACTTTATATGCATAAATGTGGCGGGAAAAATGCATAAATTCATTGTTGAATGTGCATTAATTGGATTTAATGTGTACATCTAGATGTAAGGCATAATTTAATCGTGCATAATTAACCAATCGTTCATGCAGATTTGACCACAACTTCTACATAAGTTATCGTCTGACACAATCTTGAAACAGGTACTTCTAAACAGAAAGGGAAGAGGAAGGAAATGTCACAGACATAAGAGGAATTACATAGTAATGAATTTCGATGAAAACCTAATGAAGTAAATAGTCGAACAAGAAGCATGAGTAAGGTCGAGGAGAAGCTGAATTGTAAAGAAGTTGAGAAGTGGTTGCTAGACATTAAATGTGATATTTGAAGGATAATTCAGAATTATTTTGGTACTTATGTTTTTTATTAGGCACAAACAAATTCGAAGTTGAATTTCTATTTTGTATGTATGAATCCAGAAAGTATTCTGTATTTTAATTAGTATTATTGTTTATTTTTAATTATGAAATCAAATAGGTTTTGCATTATAGCAATAGATATGCACAAACATAAGTTGTGTTTATGCATAAACATGAGGAAAATATGCATGAAAACTTTTGATGCATCCTTATAGAGTACATGCGTGAACTAAGTGGTGGATAGCAATGTACTAATTTATGCATATAGAAGTATGAAGTTGTGCATAAACGGAAAGAAATGACACATAATGGACAATCTAGTAAACAAAGTTACTCCCTCGTTAGGCATAAAAAGCAGCTAAGTCATGCATAAGACATGAAAGTTTTATAAATAATATTGTCCAAAATAGTTAATAAAGTAATTATTTAATCTAAAATATTTATGCATAGTAATGTTTAAGCATAAACATTAGTGGAAATATGCATGAATAACTCTTGAAGCATCCATATAGTGTTAAGGCGTGAGCTAAGTTATATATAACAAAGTACGCATTCATGCATTAGTATAAAGTTATGCATATACAGATAGCAAAGTCACATAATGGACATACTAATAAACAAAGATAATGACTAGAAATACTAACAAGTCAATACAATTATAATTAATATGTCCAAGAAACTAGACACTAAAACATAAGTAAGTCCGATAAAGCTAATTTGAAGAACAAAGTTTGGGCATACTTTCGAGTATACACCTTCTCTTTAGTATAATGGATTCACCATCATTCGCGTCCAGATGTTTCTCCCTTCTTTGCTACATACCATATATCTTCAATTTATAGTGTCATCCGGATAACGTTTTGTTAGAAATACAAGTAAATGAAATACGAAAAATAACTAAAATAAGAACACCGAGAATTTACGTGGTTCGGTCAATCGACCTACGTCCACGGGCGAAGGGAAGAAAATTTCAGTATAAACGAGGAGTATACAAAATCGGGTCTCCGGAATAAGTTCCTAGACCCAAATACTCTTCTATGAGGTGCAAGATACAACAAGAGGGAACTACCATATTTATAGGGAAAACTAATGAGAGACTCTCACTAGTTTTCCAATGTGGGATAAGTGCCTTCACAATTTTGAGCCAAAATATAACAAATCTCCACCTTGGCGAAAAATCCCTCAACAACGAACAAACTCCAACCATGATAGGAAAAACTACACCTTCTCCACAAAACCCCTAAGGGCATAACTCACCGAGGAAGGCTAACTAAATCCAAGCAATGCTTGAACTTAGTAAAGGGAACCACCTTCGTCATCATATCAGCAGGATTGTCATGAGTACCAATTTTGCTCACCACTATATCACCACGAGCAACAACTTCACGTATGAAGTGATAACGCACATCAATGTGCTTAGTCCTCTCATGAAACATTTGATCTTTTGTGAGACAGATAGCACTCTGACTATCACAAAAGACGGTCGTAACCTGCAATTCTTTCTTCAACTCCCCAAACAAACCTTTCAACCATATAGCTTCCTTACAAGCTTCAGTGATGGCCATATACTCAGCCTCCGTAGTGGATAACGCAACAGTGCTCTGCAAAGTAGACTTCCAGCTAATAGCACAACCACCAATGCTGAAGATATAGCCCGTAAGAGATCTTCTTTTATCGAGATCACCTGCAAAATCGGAATCTACATATCCAACAACTCCATCACAAGTCTTTCCAAACTTCAGACAAACGTTACTAGAACCTCTCAAGTAACGAAAAATCCATTGAACTCCTTTCCAGTGTTCTTTTCCAGGATTTGCGAGGTACCTGCTAACAACACTCACATCATGTGCTAAATCCGAACGGGAACATACCATAACATACATGAGTGACCCAACAGCACTAGCATATGGAACTCGTGACATGTAGTCAACCTCATCATCTGATTGGGGTGACAAAGCAGATGAAAATCTGAAATGAGCTGCTAACGGAGTACTAACCGGCTTTGCATTCTGCATGTTGAACCTATGGAGAATCTTTTCAATATACCCCTTCTGACTGAGGCATAATGTACCTGCTTTTCTATCTCGAATAATCTCCATACCAAGTATCTTCTTTGCAGCTCCTAGATCCTTCATATCGAACTCAGCATTGAGTTGGATCTTCACCTTCTTAATCTCCTCTTGACTGTTTGCAGCTATCAACATGTCATCAACATATAATAGGAGATACACAAATGACCCATCTTCGCCAACTCTGTAGTAGACACAACTATCTGAAGCACTTCTCTTAAAGGCATGAGTCGTCATAAAATGATCAAACTTCTTATACCATTGCCTCGGGATCGCTTCAAACCGTAGAGAGATTTCTTCAAGAAGCATACATGGTCTTCCTTCCCAACAATTGTGTGTCCCTCGAGCCGCCGCATGTAGATGTCTTCTTCTAGATCTCCATGCGTAAATGTCCGTCTTCACATCGAGCTGCTCAAGCTCCAAATCATGCATAGCAACAATACCAAGTAAAGCTCGTATTGAAGTATGCTTCACCACCGGAGAGAATATATCATTGAAGTCTACACCGGGAACTTAGCTATAGCCTTTAGCTACCAATCGTGCCTTGTATCTTACATCTTCAACTCCTGGTGTTCCTTCCTTTCTCTTGAATACCCATTTGCAGCGAACTGCTTTCTTGCCTTTAGGGAGCTTCACTAGGTCCCATGTACCATTCTTGTGAAGCGATTCCAACTCCTCTTGCATAGCACCAATCCATTTTTCGAATCCTTGAAGTAATTGCCTCCTTGTATGTGGAGGGTTCATCACAAGACTCAACTTCCTCAGCTACATTCAAAGCAAAAGCAACCAAATTAGTTTCAATCAATCTTTCAGGACGCTTTATCACACGTCTTCCTCTATCTTTTGCAATACAGTACTGTGGAGCTTCTGGTGGTGGTTCTTGATCTGGAATCGAATCTTCTTGAGAAGTTGCCGCAGATTTTGATTCGATCTCCACCTCAACTTGTGAACTGGATTCTTGCGGAGCATCAATGCAAGAGTCTTTAGGTGCTGCAATGTGTATCATCGAGCTTTCATCAAATATAACATCACGACTGATGATAACCTTCCTTGTTTCTGGACACCAAAGTTTGTAACCCTTCACGCCAGGCTTATAGCCTAGAAAAATGCACTTCTTCGAACGAGGATCCAATTTTCCCTGCACATCATGCATATACGCGGGACAACCAAAAATCCTCAAATCAGAATAGTTTGGTGGAGTACCAGACCATACCTCTTGTGCGTCTTCTTGTCAAGTGCGGTAGAAGGAGATAGATTGACAAGATGACAAGCCAAATTTGTCGCTTCGACCCAAAAACTCTTCGGTAGACCGGAATTGAGAAGCATGCAATGCACCTTCTCCATCAACGTTCGTTCATCCGTTCGGCTACACCATTCTCGCGTGGAGTATGACGAACGGTGTGATGTCTCACAATTCCTTCGGCCTTGCATAGAGAATTAAATTCGTCCTAAGAACTCAAGACCATTGTGCGTACGAAGACGTTTCACGAGACCTCCCCGTCTCGCTTTTCTATCATAACTTTCCACTCCTTGAAAGTGGAAAACACTTCACTCTTCTGCTTCAAGAAGAAAACCCAAACTTTTCTTGAGTAATCGTCGATAATAGTCAGCATATAACGTGCACCTCTATTGGAGGGCACCCTAGACGGACCCCAAACGTCAGAATGGATGTAATCCAAAATACCTGTTGTATTGTGTGTTCCTTTAGAGAACTTAACTCTTTTCTGCTTACCCAGAACACAATGTTCACAAAACTTGAGTTTGTTGATGCCCTGTCCATCAAGAAGTCCTCGTTTGCTTAGTTCAATCATCCCATTCTCACTCATGTGGCCAAGACGCAAGTGCCACAATCTAATGACCTCGCTGTCAGTCAGTGACGTGGTAGCAACTGTAGCATCTCCCGTGACTGTGGAGCCTTGCAAGACATGCAAATTTCCAGTTTTTCGATTTCCCTTCATCACTATAAGAGAGCCTTTGCTAACTTTCAGAACTCCATTTTCACCAACATACTTGTACCCTTTCTCCTCAAGGGTATTGAGTGAGATGAGATTTCTCCTTAAGTCAGGTACGTGTCTGACATCTCCAAGTGTTCGGACTACTCCATCGAACATCTTAACTTTGATGGTTCCAATCCCTGTAACCTTACAAGGGGCATCATTTTCCATAAGCACAACTCCTTTTGTAACTGACTCATATGATGAAAACCAATCCCGATTGGGACTCATATGATATGTGCAACCAGAATCAAGAATCCATTCATCACGATGCTCACGAACCAAATTGGCAGCAACAAGAAGATCACCGTCACTCGAATCTTCATCAGCTACTCCGGCCTCGCCAATTTCTTGTTCCTTTTCCTTTTGTTTTTGCTTTAATTTATCACCATCAACCTTGTCATTTGGATTCTTCTGGTTCCTTCTCTCCAATTTCCAGCATTCAGATTTGATGTGACCGGGCTTGTGACAATAATTACACTTAATGCGAGAATTCCTTGATTTCGATCTCCCTTTCCTTTTACCACCAGAACTTCTTTCTTGTGGTCTTCCTCGAGCAATAAGTCCCTCTCCTGAATCCTCAGAGGTACTAACAAGTTGCTTCATTTTCTCTTTCGAGAATAAGGCATCATAAACTTCATCAAGTGTCAGAGTATCACGACTATACAAAATAGTATCACGAAACGTACTATAGGATGAAGGTAATGAACACAATAACATCAAAGCCAAATCCTCATCATCATACTTAACTTCCAAAGCTTCTAAATCAGCAACAGTTTCTTTAAATGCTGAAATATGCTCTTGTAGAGACGTACCTTCTACCATATGATGAGAGTAAAGACGTTGCTTTAGATGTAGCTTACTTGTGAGACTCTTGGTCATGCACAATTGTTCCAGCTTCAGCCATAGTCCAGCAGCGGTTGTCTCTTTCAAGACATCCTGCAAAATTTGATTTGATAGATGAAGGTGTATGTGAGAGAGAGCCTTACGATCTTTTCTTTTCTTCTCTTCGTCTGTCCATGAATTGAGCATTTTTTCAAATCCCAACAAAGTCTCGTCCAAATCCATATGGGCGAGAACTGCACGCATCTTCACTTGCCATAGCGAAAATCTGGTGTTCCGATCGAGCAGCGGAATATCGTACTTCATACTCGCCATCGCAAAACTAACTTGGCTCTGATACCACTTGTTAGAAATACGAGTAAATGAAATACGAAAAATAACTAAAATAAGAACACCGAGAATTTACGTGGTTCGGTCAATCAACCTACGTCCACGGGCGAAGGGAAGAAAATTTCACTATAAACGAGGAGTATACAAAATCGGGTCTCCGGAATAAGTTCCTAGACCCAAATACTCTTGTATGAGGTGCAAGATACAACAAGAGGGAACTACCATATTTATAGGGAAAACTAATGAGAGACTCTCACTAGTTTTCCAATGTGGGATAAGTGCCTTCACAATTTTGAGCCAAAATTTAACACGTTTTATAGACCACTTGCGAGTATCGAAGCCACACAAACCTCCATAATCTCTATAAAAGTTTTCCGTTTCATCCAAACTCGAAAACGTCCTTCCAACATATGGTTTTAATTCATGGCGGCATTCGAGAATGAAAATTGAATCAGCAGTAACATATGAAACACTTTCATCCAAGGACATTGTCATTTTGTGCTCTGTCGTGCATGAAAATATAACAAATTAAGCACAATTAAGTAATACAATATGCATGAACGCATCATCAAAACAACTTAATCAATGTAAGCTCGAAAAAGTGAAATTTTGAGCATAAAAGCAAAAACGAAAAATCCACTATAAAGCATATAAAATGGGAGAAGAGTGTGAGATAAATTGAAGAACAAATTAATAAACATATATACCACATCAATGAACCATTACAAACTCCAAATTGATACCAAATTGGCAAAGAACAATAAACCCAACAAAGATTATTGAAAATAAACAAACCCTAATTGAATGGCCTCCAAAATCAAAGAAAACATGAGACAACATTGTCGAGAACAAAACAAAGCAAAATTAACTTACACATTGATTTGGACGAGCTGCATTGCAAGTGAGAGAGACTTATGTAAATGGTTGTTGTGGAGAGAGATGGCAAATTCGAGCTGGGAGAGGAAGAAAACGCAACTTCAAGCTGGGAGAGAGGGACATGAGTGACTGTCTTGTTTTTAGAGTGAAAGTTACCACAATACCCTTAATGAAATTCCTTTTCTCCTTTTCGAATTAATTTTAATCCACAATCTCATGATAATTGGTGGCCATTGATCAAGGAAATGAATGGTATAGATGGATTCTCATATCTCATGGGAGATATTGGATCTCAAAAGATCCACTCTTATTCGTTATTTGCATTTATATATCGAGAGTGGATCCACATTTAACGTGAGAACTACGAACCATGCATAATTATTATTATACTCCCTCCTTCCCGCTATTACTGTCCTACTTTCCTAATCGGGTTGTCCCGCTATTACTATTCTCTTTTCTAAAATAGCAAAAACTACTCTTAAACAAAAAAGGAAGTGGACTCCTCCTACTTAATACTCATCCCCACATTATCATACTCTCTCTCTCCAAAGATTTATATCTCACACGATTTTCATTCCACTCCATACTCGAAAATTTATTTTTAACTTTTTGGAAACTTAAGATTATTTTTTAAAATACAATATGAAAAAAAAGAGGGAAAAAAATCGATTGCCTCAACTATGCCCTGCAAAAATTTGGATAAATTCTCGTTTCTTCCACCAACCACTCATCGAAAATTATACTCATTTCTTAATACAATTAAAACTCATAAATACACACTTAAACGAAGTTTCTTAATCCCCGTCCCGCTATTACTGTCCTTTTTGGTTTCGGCACAGAGATTAAGAAACTTTGTTTAAGTGTGTATTTTATGATTTTTAATTGTATTAAGAAATGAACACAATTTTCGAGGAGTAGTTGGTGGAAGAAATGAGAATTCATCCAAATTTTTGTAGGGTATAGCTAAGGCAATCGATTTTTTTTTTCTATTTTTTTTTCATATTGTATTTTAAAAAAAAATCTTAAGTTTTCAAAAAGTTAAAAATCAAATTTTCGAGTACGGAGTGGAACGAAAATCGTGTGAGAGATGGATTTTTGGAGAGAGAGAGAGAGTATGATAATGTGAGGATGAATATTAAATAGGAGGATTCACTTCATTTTTTGCTTAGAGTAGTTTTTGCTATTTTAGGAAATAAGACAGTAATAGTGGGATAAACCGATTAGAAAAATAGGACAATAATAGCAGAACGGGTGGAGTATAAATTATTCTCAATATATACATTCAGACACAAATAACTTATTAAACTTAAGCGCTTATAATATAAGCTACTATACAATGGACCTTAAACTGATTTCGAAACGGGGCCTAATTCTAGAAGTAAAATAACTAACTCAAGAAAAGAAAGTAAAACAATCTGAAAAATTATAAGGGGGATGTGCACAAATATACACATCAAACAATGATAAATGCAAAAATGTACATCACTTCTCCAAAATGCAAAAATATACATATATATTATTTTAAACCTAGCAAACATGCCTACAAGCTATAAAAGTACAATTTCTCTCTCTTATCTACCTTTTTGCAGTGAAGTGATGTTGGAGTTGACATTTTATTTTTATCTCTCAACTTTCTCTCTCTCTTTCTCTCTCTCCCTACCTATTTCGTTCTCTCAATGTTTGCATTTTTTTTTATCCCTCAGCGTGAGAGTTATATCTCTCACTGTTAGAATTTTTATATTTTAACGTTCTGTCTCTCTCTCTACCTACCTATTTCGTTTCGTTTCCTTCTTACATGCATGCATGAAATTTCTGTCAATTTAATAAACATACATGCCAAGCTAATAAACATGCATGCAAAATATTAATAAACATGCATGCGAAATTTATATTACGTCAATTTAATATAAACATGCATGCGAAATTTTAATAAACATGCATGCGAAATTTATATTACGTAATAAATAGATTTATATTAGCATGAATGTGAAATATTAATATACATATTTATATTAATAAATAGATTTATATTAACATGCATGCGAAATATTAATAAACAGATTTATATTAATAAATAGATTTATATTACATCAAGTTTATTTTACGAAATTAATATAAACATGCAGAATATAAACATATTTATTTTACGTCAGATTTAAACATGCATGCGTAATTTTTTTTTACGTAACCTTGCGAACTTATACGAAATTTATACGTTAATTTACGAACCTGTTCTCTCTCTCTACTGTTGAAGGACGTGAAATTTTGACGAAATTTATACGAAATTTATATCGAAATTTATACGTAACCTTGCGAAATTTATACGAAATTTTTATCAAAATTTATACGCAATTTATACGAAATAAACATGCACGCAAATGTTCGAATACCAAATGTCCGAATCATGCATGAAAAGTAAGAATCATACGTTCAGAATATTAAACATGCACCAAAGTGAGAATCATGCAGAATACATATTCAGAATATAAACATGCATAATAAACATACGTCAATTATCGAAATATCCGAATCATGCAGAATACACATGCAAATGTCCGAATCAACAAAGTTATCATCTAACTTCCCAAATAATTACGGGATACAGCTCTCCCACATGAAAGCCGCCATCCTCTTTCGGTACTCGACTAACGCGGTGTGTCGAGTCATCATCGTGGGCGTCGGATATCCGAAAAGCAGCTTCTCCACGTACATGGATGCATAAACGCCGCAATTGATTTGGTCAAACTGAGTGAAGTGTGGGCCGGGGCCTAGAATAACCGGACAATCGTGGGTAAAAGGACACTCACGCTGTCCATACTTGTGCTGCCACACGCCTGCATGCTCAAAAAGCTTGTACAAGAATTTGGTCAACGGTACAAGCGTTCCAATTCTTGTAGGCCCGTAATCCGCGTTACCTCGATGCCAAAGGGAGTCATATAACTCAACCTTCCAATCGTCGAGGCAGATACGGATTGTTACCCAGTGGTCAGCAGGAACGAGGCACACTGCTATGACCTATACAATATAATAAAATTTGTAAGACAACGAAAATAAATCAAAGTGTTTTGGAGTTTCTCGAAACTTACATAGCTAGCCCATCGCCATCTAGTGGTCAGTATCAATCAGCCCCTGCGGGGGGAGTCCACCAAGTGAAATCCACATACGGATCGAAGCTTCCGTCTCTGCGGGTTGCGGCAGTTATCTAGCCACTCTTGTATGAGTGCGGCCTAAATCATGTGTAGTGTTAAGAAATTTTATTGGAGAGCTAACTTATATCCAAAGCTTATGTTATCTAATTAAACAAAAATTACAAAGAAATCAGTATCAACCAAAATTGTTGATACAGGATTCACGTCCGGGAGCAAGCCTTCCCCCCTTCCCGACAAGCCGTCTCATGGAAGTTAACCACAGGTCAATCATCTACACATGATCATAGTTAAACAATGTTAGAAATCATCTAAATTTGTACACTATAGAAATATAAATGTACCTTCGAGTCCATCATAACCCGGACATTTTCGACCTGCGTGAAGAAACTCTGGTGCAATAAGAACATAGACTTCGGAACCCTAACGTACGCCAACACATCCCCCTCACGCCATTCATTATACCGTTGGAAGGTTTTTTCAATATACTCATCCAAGTCATCCGTGAGATCCACCACGGTTTGTTTCTTCAGTCGTCCCCTTCCCCGCTTGGCGAGTGCCTTACCCTTGTCGGGTGCACTATCAAACCCGGGTGGCTAGCGGATGTATAAAGCCCTCTGGATATTGAACTCGTTGGGGCGAGACTCTTAAGATATGGCTTAAGTCTGACTCCATTACAGGAATATGAGGCTCATTGAATGGCCTTGGTGGGTCGCTTCCGATCCCGTAAATTATTTATAATAAATTGTTATTCCTCGGTAATTTATATAGTTTATATAATTTAATATGGAGTACTATGTTATTATTACAGAGTGTTAAGTTTAAAACTCACCACATCGTCATCCCATTGAGCCTTTGATTCATCCCAGTGTGCAGTTGAGTGTCTTGAACCCTCTGGCTCTGGCTGGGTCTGGGGCTCATCTCGGTGCGAGGAGTGGCGGGACGCCTGAGGCTCAACTCGATGCGAGGAGGAGTGGCGGGAAGCCGATGGCTCAACTCGGTGATAGGAGGAGTGGCGGGATGCCTGGGGCTCATCTCGGTGATAGGAGGAGTGGCGTGAAGGTTGGGGCTCATCTTGGTGATAGGAGGAGTGGCGGGAAGGCTCGGACTGCGTTCGGTGCGACGTCGAGTGTCTCGAACCTTCTGGAGAAGCTCGGTGTGAGGTTGAACCTTTCTTCAACCCCATGCTATTCAAAACTCCCTTCAAATAACTCTTCAGTTTTGGGAGGACACTTTTCTCCACGTCTTTCGCACATTTCTTCCTAAACTCAGCTTCATTCCAATTTGGAGGAAAATTGGAGGCACTCCGTCTACCTTTGGACCGCATCTCCGGAGAAGAATTTGAATCGTTATCTTCCACATTTGTTTTCCCGTTCGTACGGGTGGATCGTCGCGTATTCGTCGGTGGTGATAACGGAGGGGACGTTTCTCTTGCTCTGCCACGTGGCCGGGGGATACCCATGTCCCTCGCAGCCTCAGATCCAAACAATACTGTCTGAGGCCGACGGTATTGTACCCTAAGTGCGTGACCAATTTGGGTGCTCATGTACCAAAGCGATTCTTGTTCTCTTTCATTCACTACCAGTGGGTAACATTCCACATTATCATCGAAGAAGCCACGGAATTGACCTTTCCGTAGGGGGAAGTACCACCTTAACATGCGGGGGATGGCATCTGCATTGACTATGCTCCCGGCAAGAGCCCCAAGTTGGGGGATAGCTTCGAATGCCCAAACCTGCAAGGAGTGTATACTTGAAGTATGAAGTTTTATTCACGAAGTATGACGTTAAATTAACGAAGTAAGAAGATTAATTTTTAACAGTCCAGAACTACATAAAGTTAATAACGGTACCTGTATAGCCCATATGGGCCCTGCAAAATGGTAGGTATTTCCACAAGCCCTTCTCCCTACCGGTATATGCTGCTTGTAGTGCATTAATGCTTGGTATGCATATGCACCCCAAGGAAAGGTACTCCACCGGTCAAGATCATCCACAAGCACCCAGACAAACTCGTCAACTAACCTGAGCTTTGGTACACCCATAACCATCAAGTATAACATTAGAATGTTTGCCACCTTGATGTAATCTAAGCCCGATGCATCTTCGGCCATCTGGTTCTTAAACACGGCATGCAACTCCTCCACACTAGGCCTTTTCTCATCACAAAAGAGAGACCGCACCGCTGCACGATGCATCATGGTCAGCAGTGGGGTCGAAAGATGAAGAGCCCATGCACAAGCCGGATACTAGTGCAAACTCGGAGGGACCAAATGAAATGAGTCCACCACTAATTTGGAACCACATGCAGTCGTCCGCCGCATCGTCTACAGTCACCTCGCGACACATCAATTGATGGATAGCCTTACTAGCAGTCCATCCACCCTTCCATGACATGATGTGTCCAAACAGACTCGTCAAACAAAAGTGATCCACCAGTTCCTGCCCTTCTACAGCAAGCAATGTCGCTCTAATATCCCCTATAATAAAATCCTTCCAGTGGGTATTCAATGTCGGATAGACGTTCCTACATTCGTATCTCACCCATCTCCAGTTACCCTGAAATAGTTGATAATTAGTAAGACAAATTAAGATTTTCAAGAAAGTTAGCACTGCGTAAATACATGTTCACACTTCACCATAAACCGTAACATTAATATACGAAGTATTATACGAAGAAAGATAAATTTTAGAACATAGTATAACCCAAAAAAATGTAATATTTACTATCGCTACACGATACATTTTTCGATCAGACATATTCCAAGTTACATATTGTCATTCACGAAGTAGTATTACAATTTCAATATGAAAAACCTAGTTTTTTCAAATATACACCTCTACAGACGATATGAACACGAAAATAATTATGAAATCACACAGTTGACCTTTAAAGTAATTTATGATAGATACTATGAATTCGTGTTTTTACAATTATCTTAACACTACGAAAATAAAACAAATTACTCCGTTCTATACATAAACGGAATAAATACAATATAATCATAGTTATACCGTGTGTTAACTTTTTTATGTTATGATGATATAATAGTTAAGCTCATTTCTATCTATATATCTACAAAACTAGCCAACTCATAAGGTACATGCCAACTAAACGTGTACTAGCCAACTAAATTGGTGAAACCCTAAACGTGACAAAATTCCCTAACAACTTAACGAAATTCCCTAACAACTTAACGAAATTTACGAAACATACAAAATTCCTTGTTCCTAAATTAAATTCGGTCCCTAAATTAAATTGAAACAAGTCCCTAAATTAAATTCGGTCCGGTTGTTCCCTAAATTAAATTGATTCCCTTCCCTAAATTAAATTGAAACAAGTCCCTAAATTAAATTCGGTCATGTTGTTCCCTAAATTAAATTGAGCAAATTCCCTAAATTCCCTAAACTCGTTTCCTATTTCGTATATCTTCAAAATATAGATCAGTTCTAAAATTTCTCCAAAGGATATATATCTTCAAAATATTTTTAAACGAATTCTTTAATATATATCAAAGAGGGAGAAGACATGTGAAGTGAGATGAAACTAACCTGTCCATTGTTAGGATCGAATTCAATTGAAGCCTTTTAGTCAAAGAGGGAGAAGAGATGTAAAGTGAGATGAACAAGATCTGAAATGGAGTGTCAACAATAACAGAGGAGGTGTGAAGAAGGCGAGAAGAGATGTGAAGAACTTTGTATTTATTTTCCTCTGACATAGTCAAATGACAATTTCCCATATATTCGTTTTAGTAGTCTTTGACTACTTTTAAGGTAGGTTCCAAAATATACACTATTCACGGTGCAGTGCAGGTAAATAATTGGTGCACATTCAATCCTTACCCATATTATTATAGGATAATACGTGGAATTGTACGATCCTACCCACTATCGCTATGTAGGAAATACCCAAGTTTACTAAAATACCCTTATTTTTTCAAATTTTTAACTATTAAAAAAAATATATTGTGCCGGACTTTATATTTAAAAAAAAAATAAAAAAATTTGTGCCGATACATCACCCCCAACCCCCCCCCCCCCCCCACCCACCCCCACCCCCACCCCCACCCCAACCCCCACCCCCATCGGGCGGGGACCGATCATATGATCGGCCCTCCCTCCCCCAACACAAATCCCCATGGGCCCCACCACCCCCACCCCCCACCCCCCACCCCCCACCCCCCCACCCCAAATCGGCCAAAAAATAAATATTGTGCCGATCGATCGGCACGTGCCGATCGATCGGGCTTTATATTTAAAAAATATATTGCCGATCGATCGGCACGTGCCGATCGATCGGGCTTTATATATTGTGCCGATCGATCGGCACGCGTGCCGATCGATCCGGCTTTATATTTAAAAAAATATATTGTGCCGATCGAAGCGGCACGTGCCGATCGATCGGGCTTTATATTTAAAAAAAATATATTGTGCCGATCGATCACCGCCGGACTCTTAACAATTTTGGGCATTTCACCGTCGGACTCGTATTGTACCATATTTATTTTCGAAATTGGATAATTTATAGGATAATCTTAAAATTTTTTCGAAATTGGATAATATATAGGATGATGTTGAATATTGGATAATGTTTTACGTAAGAATAAAATATATATATACACATAATATATGATAATATTTATCAAGGTTTTACGTAATAATAATTAGGAACCCTAATTTCGCATTCTATTATCAACCCGACTATTGTAAACCCTAATTTCAATTTTGTTGTCAACCATACTATTACGAATGGATTCAAATATTTTTAGAATATTTCGGATTCTTCATATTTCGATTGGATCACAAATATGACAATTTCGAAGCAACATCACAGAACAAATCTATAAATCTACAAAAATAAAAAGGTTAAAATTTGTTTCAGAATTTGAAATCGCCAAGCGGTAACTTGCTTGGGGAATAATAACGAGGTCACGGGTTCGATTCCTCTTCCGCGCAACTGTCATTTTTTTTTTCTTGGTCTTCAGTTCAACGGTTCAAATTTTTTTTTTATATATATAACATGTCCTCGAATTCCACACCCGACACACCTACACAAACATCTGCACACACTCTGCACACACACCTGCACACACACTGAATGGGTAAACTACTTTTTTGTACATTTTTGCATTTTTGGTAATCCATGTACATTTTTGCATTTAACAACATGGAAATGTATACACTTGACATTCCCCTCAAATTATAAAGTATTGTATTCTAGCAGCCAAAGGTGGATCTGGATGCTAAAATGTTGCCGTTGGTGGTCATATGATGAGACACGCACAATTTCCACGTGGACTTCCATATCTGAATAATTAATTGCCATTTGAACTCGGATTCCCAACAGCACAGGTTGGTACAGCCAAGCAGATCCATTTGCAAATCTTGATCTGTTCTAACCGATAAGTCAAAGGGAGCCTTACCTACGCACTTCACATGATATGCAAGAAAAATTAACTTAATTAGAGAGCACGCAGTAAGCATCATCTCTGTGTACATAGTTTGTGTGTGTTTTTATTCTTTTTTCTCGATTACTGCGATTTTCCTTTATTTTTCATATTTGACTTCATTTGCAGCTGCTTATTTATTGAACACATGTGAGGCGAGTTTTGAATTCTTCTTTCTCGCTTAGATTATGATCATCTGTCTATTGCTTAAATAATTCTCAAACGCATATAAAAACAGTCTTTTTTCTTAAAAAACTAAGACGTGGGAAAAACTCGTAGATAGATCCACATAGGGACGGAGCTAGAAACTTCAGTTTCGGAGTCCAATTAATTATACGTTTATAAATGTCATAATTGTCATTTATAGCAGTGAATTTTTGAATTATTTTGCATTTTAAATTAGGAAAATACAAAAAAAGAAAAAATAATAAAGAAGAAAAAGGGAGTAATTGTCATTTATAGTAGTGCATTTCTGAATTATTTTGCATTTTAATTAGGAAAATAAAAAAAAAGAAAAAAAGAAAATAAAGAAGAAAAATGGTAGTAATTGTCATTTATAGTACTCTCTCCATCCCATAGAAAGTGTTTTGCTTTCCTTTTCGAGCCGTCCCATAGAAATCGTCTTGTTTTTTAAAAAGGGAAACAATATGTGGATCAAAATTAACATGCCAAAAAATCAAACAATATATACCATATAATCTCATTTTATTAATCTATGTGCCCCATAAAAGGAGACATGTTCTATGAGACTAACGGAGTAGTGAATTTCTGAATTATTTTGCATTTTAATTAGGAAAATAAGGAAAAAAGAAAAGAAAATAAAGGGTGGAAGTTGTATGGAATTAAACCCAAGACAATAAAATCCCCCTTAAGAAGTCTTACTAGGGGTGTAACAGTTCGGTTCGGTTCGATTTTTTATATATTTTAGGAATCGAACCAAATACATAGAAATAACTCGGTTCGGTTCGATTCGATGTGTTTCTAAATATCATAACCGAACCGAACCACTTATAAATGGTTTGGTTCGGTTCATCTTTTTATTTCTTATTTATTTTTTAAATCCTAAATAATACAAAAATAATAGTTTATAGGATGTCACTCGTTCCGAACTCATAAGTATAGAATTGTTATTCCTTTCTCTTCCTTTGTATAGATTAGAATTGATCTTAACTTAAATCTAATATCTAAATCCAACGATATTCTCATATAAAAAAAACAAATATTAAATAAAAAAATTAAAAAATAGGATAGTGGTTCGGTTCGATTCGAACCATTCAAAAATTCTTGAAACTGCGAACCGAACCGAATGTAAACGGTTCCTAAAAAAATAAATTGAACCAACCGCGAAGCCGAACCGAACCATATTTTTCGATTTGGTTCGGTTCGGTCCGATCGGTTTCTCGGTTCGGAGCGGAACCACTTACACCCCTAAGTCTTACCATTATACGAAGATAAATGACATATATTATCTATCAGTCCGAATTCTCTGTCCCACTTTCTTGTATCCTATTTGTATCCTAATGTCATTTTTAACTGTAAGCACCTAGGTGCTTACGATAACTTTAAAATTCAAATCGTAAGCACTTAGATGCTTACAGTTAAAAATGACAATGGGATACAAATGAAACACAAAAAAATAGGACAGAAGATCCTGTACAATTATCTATACACTAAAAATCTTTAACCCAGAGTCCCACCGCCACCCTGCCCCACCCCTCCCTCCGTCCCTGTCGACAGAAACCAACTACAATTATTGCTCATTTCTTTAAAAACAAGTTGTCTGATTTTGCTTTTTTTTTTCAGTGTTATTTAACTGTACTAATCATGTTTTGGTGACGTTTTCAATGCAGAGGCGCCATGGACGACAACAACAACATAGCACAGAGTCTGATCAGTTGTAATGAAGAAGGTGATTTGAAGGGAAGAATTCTTGAAGAATCTAAGAAGATATGGAATATTGCGACACCAGCTGTGATCGCACGAGTCACCTCGTTCGGCACCATGGTTGTAACTCAGGCCTTCCTCGGACACATAGCTTCAACTGCAGAGTCATCTGGATATGCTCTTGTCCAATCCTTAACTATTCAGTTTGCTAGCGGCATATTGGTAATTAATCCTCCTCCTGCCTCTTTTACCTTCATCAATCCTGTCTACTGCTAAAACTGGCGTGTTTTCAGCTTGGAATGTCGAGTGCAACGGAGACTCTGTGCGGGCAGGCATATGGAGCAAAGCAGTATCACATGATGGGAATCTACCTCCAAAGATCTTGGCTTATTGATCTCATCACCCTTACTATTCTCCTTCCTACATTCATCTTCGGTACCCCGATCTTTAACTTGCTTGGTGAGGAACCAGACGTGGCGAGATCAGCCGGATACTTTTCTTATTGGTTGATTCCATTTATATATGGATCTCTTTTCACCATGACTATGCAGATGTTCCTGCAAGCACAGCAGAAGAACTTGATCCTTGCGTGGCTATCGGCTCTGCAGTTCGTTATTCACATCGCATTGTCTTGGCTTTTCGTCTATGTCTTTGGTTTTGGAATCCCAGGCGCCATGAGTGCACTGTGTATATCCACATGGTTCGTTGTGATTGGAGAATTCGTGTACGTTTTTGGCGGATGGTGCCCTGAGACGTGGAACGGCTTCACCTTGGCTGCAACCAAGGACTTATTACCAGTTGTGAAGCTCTCTGTTTCATCTGGTCTAATGATCTGGTAATAAATCTTCTCTCTCTTGCTATATCTTTGGACTTTTTGATGTTGTGTTGTTTCACTTATGCTCTTCTTCTTTGTAGCTTGGAATTATGGTACTATTCAATTCTGGTGTTACTAGCTGGATATACAGAAAATGCACAAGTTTCAATCTTTGCCTTCTCGATATGGTGAGCCATGCCTTGCCCATATCAAAATATTGTTCCTACGTTTTCTTGTTCCTTGGTACTAATGGAAGTTGAATTTGCAGCTTTAACGTCACCTCTTGGGTACTTATGATCGTCGTGGGTCTTTTGGGTGCTGCCTGGTATGATTTTAAACTCAACCAAACCATTGATGCAGTTTAGTGATGCATTGAGAAAATAAACTAATGAATTTCTTTTGAGTCAGTGTCCGAGTTGCAAACGAGTTAGGGAGAGGAGATGCGAAAGCTACAAAGTTTTCAATCAAAGTTGTGCTGAGCACTTCATCTCTAGTAGGAGTATTCTTCTTCATCCTCTGCTTGGTTTTCGGAGATAAAATCGGGTATTTCTTCACGAACCAAGTGGAAGTTGCAGAGACGGTTTCGGACCTCTCTACTCTTCTTGCATTCCAAGTGTTGCTCGGCAGTATTTTCCCAGTCCTGTCGGGTATGAATAAACCTCGTATTTCTATGTAACCTCGTTTCTATATGCGTATGAACCTTGTGTTTTGAGCTTGTAGTGTTTCTTTCTTCTCAGGTGTGGCAGTTGGAGCAGGTCTGCAGGCCAGAGTTGCTGTTATAAATCTTTTCTGCTTCTATTTCGTCGGACTCACAATTGGATCTCTTCTTGGATATGTAGCTGACCTTCAAGTAAAGGTAGGGTTCAAAATCCATGAGACGGTAGATCAGAATCTGGTCTTGACATAATTAACCGTGGTGTCTGTGTTTGACTCGACAGGGTATTTGGATCGGACTGAGTTGTGGAGCCGTGACTCAGACACTTTCACTTATATACATGGTATGGAGTACAGATTGGGATCAAGAGGTGTCGAAAACTTCGGCACGTCTACAAAAATGGTACTTGGATGGCTCAAACGAAAACAAGCAAATTTCTGGTCATGCTTGAGCTCAGATTCTTCTTCAATAATGTTTAAGATATTTACTTTTGCTTCATGATATGTCTGGTCCTCAGGTAGCACCCATTGTCGCTATCTTAATCTTGGAAATGATTATTGTAAGTGTCATTAAAGTCTATGGAATATTCAGTTTGCAGTTATCTTTCGAATTTGTATGAGTTTTTTCTTTTATAAGTTATAGCGACAGAACATGCATCCGCTAATATATCTTTAGAAAGGGTAGTCAATTCCCCTAGATCCATTGGAAGAAGGTCTAGACACGTGTTGAAAACGATCAGAAAATGGTCATCTTGAGGTTTGAATATCACTGTAGAGATTTTCTCTTTTTAAGTCTAAGGAGCAGCTTTATGTCAGAGTAGGTACTGTGCTAACAGCTCCTCATTGGTCAAGTTTAGAGAGTTGGTGAGGTTTGTTCAAACTCCAACTTGAGCACTGAGTTGACTTCCTCAAATTCCTCAGACCCTTTTACCGAAATGTCTTCTACTGACATTTTTCTGATATATTCAGTGTTTGACTCGATTTTCTTTACTGATTCAGTGGGTTCTGAAATACCCAACTGAATTCCTCAATGCTGAGTTCTTCCGATTTACAAAGGATGTTCTACTAAACCTATCAACTACTGAACTCTACTTAGCCTCTACTAAGTTCCTAACAAGCTGAACTCAACTAAACTATTACATTACAAGGTTCATCATTCAGTTAGGGGTTTTGAAATCTTCAAATCTTATCATACTGAATCTCATACCCAACAAAAAATAATGGCATCAACACGACGTCAACGAGTGCGAATTCGGGTAAGGGCGTATAATTTGTAACACCCCGAAATAAAAAAAAAATTTGCATCATACACAATATCTTGTGGATTAGCCCTATAAGACACGCCTTGGAATCTAATTGAAACACAAGCATAATACATTTCATCTTCCTAGGCTTATTATTAAGAATTATATTTTCTAATTATTAAAGTGCATTATTATGTGATTGTCGACTTATGTGTTTTAATAATTGACGAAATACTATAAAGATCTATGTGCTCTAAATTAAATACATTTTATTTTATTTGTAATTCAAATTTAAAATTTTCAAAATCATTATGAGTAATTAAAAAATAATAATAATAAAATAGAAAAGGTTTCGTAGGATGTGCCAACTCCCATGTATATATATATATATATATATATATATATATATATATATATATATATATATATATATATATATGATTTGGATCCTATAAGAACCAAATCATTTGGTGAGAATTAAGAACCAATCCTATTCGTTCAATTTATTTAATCAATGAATATGTCTTTTTTGGCTATTTACTAAAGTTATTAAATTCGAATAAATAGTAAAAGGTTATAATAGTAATTTTGTTTTTGGTTTCAATTGAATTTGAGTTAATTATGGAACACAATCTTAGTTTTTATGGTAAACTAGAACAGCACCCGTGCTATGCACGAAAAAATATATATTATAAATTCGTTATAAATTCTTGAATAAACTAGAAAAAATATATGCTAGTTCAGAATACTAAATTAATATGTAAAAACAATTTAATTTGATGGTTTATATTAACTTTGAGAATCATGCTAATATGATTATTCAAAAATTAAGTAGAATATATACACATGATAACATATTACAATATATTTTAAAATATCTTGTTGCTCTGATAAAAAAAATGTCACTCATCTTACCTTATAGACCATCTGAAAAATCGTCTCATTAAATCCTTGATAGATTTTAAAATTATTTCAAAGAATCTAAGAACAATTTATACCATGATGTAGCGATTTTGATTTTTTAAGAAAATGGGACAAGATTTATAGGACAACCCAAAAAGAAAATGGGACAAGATAAAAAGTAAATATTATATGTGTTAGCAACAATATCATTATTAGTAGTAACCAATATTTTAACTTTCATATTATTACCTCAAAGTTGTTATGCAATTGTAGTCATTGCAATTCATGCAATAGAATTGCTTATCTACTTTATCCATATTTTTATTACATTTTTTGCATGCTATATAATTCCAACCATCCTCAAAATTCATAAAGTCAATTGTTGGAATAATCTAAGAATATTGTGACTGGAACACAAAATATAAATATAAGATTACGGTATTTAGAGTTAAGTATATGTATTGTTTGTGAGAATTGAACCTCATCATCATCAAACATGTCTTCAATTTTTTTTTATGCTGCTCACCCATTCAACAGAATCATCATCTAATTATTCTTTAGTTATTTCGATATCGTACTAAATTTAGGATCCACGCCAAATTTGTCGACAAACTTTCAAAAAAGACAAAAATCCATTTTGAACCATTTTCTAGAGAAATTAGTTTAATATATATTCTTTCTGGAGGCAATTGACCTATTTCTGCAATGAACAACTTTATCTAACTCAGCATTCAATAGTAACTTCATAGCATAGAAGACATTGATAACTTTTCTGTCACCTAGATATTAAAAAATATTCTTCCCAAAGAGTGTCACTATGAAAATCAATATTTATATATGTACTACATTAGCCTGAAAAATTTATCGACATATTCTTCCCAAAGAGTGCAAGTTAAAGATGTCCCCCCTACATATGAATTGCAACATTATTAATAAGAAATATATTGATAGATTTTTTTTAATAAAATCTAAAATAAATAATATTAAAATTAAAATTGATACTTAGTTAATGCAAGCAAAACTTTTTTGTTGAAATTGAGAAATATGTCCTCTCATCCTGAAACATTTGAATATGAATTCAATGCAATATGGGTTACTTCAAATATTAAACTGATACAACTACTGAACGAGACATACCTTTTGTTGGGTGATGATTCTGTCCTCAGCATAGTCTCAATTAGTGGGAAATGATTCTATCTTCTATACTGAACCATGCTCAGCAGCCTAGTGCTCTGATTGTTGAGAAGATTTAAAGATCCCAAAACCCTATCTGATTGGTGAACCATTACGTTGTAATCGTTATTTGTCTCACGAGGTTTCGCACTCTCGTAGACACTCTGCTCCGATCAAGGCGCTCGGTAGATTATCTCGCCTTAACACCGGAAGTAGAAGACTCGGTGATCTTGGACTCAGCGAGAGCAAGATATGCGAAAGAGTCATGTGAACTGGACTCGGCGAGAGCGGCCACCGAACTCGGAGCGATCTTCAATAGACTTTCCTCAGCCATCTACCTACTGAATACGGGATCAGACTCAGCATCGGCAGACAGTTAGAACTGTCAAATACTTTTGAAAGACAATCAGCATTGTCATATACGAGGAAGAGAGAAGTCAGCTTCAGTTTGCCTTGAAGTCTGTGCTGTCTCAACCACTCTATCCACCTCGACGAATGACAAGAACACACGTGTCTTCTCACCTGCTAAAGCTGCAGTCAACCCTTTACCTAAAAAGGTGGGAAAGTACAATGTTACCTACTTCAAAAGAGCCGTTTGCTACCAAAAGAGAGAGAGAAAGGAAGATCGTCTCCAACGGATCTTTTCCAATCTCTGCTCTATAAATAGAGGGACATTTCAAGAGAAAGAGAGAATGCACATAAGCTTAACGACGAAAACATACACAAGCATTCAAACGAGCTAGAACCAGAAAAGCCTAAGTCTTCCGCAAGAATCTAAAGATCTTTCTCCGGCGAAAGACTACATTTTAGCTCTTAAGGGAACCAAGCTGAACCGACAACCAAGCATCTAGTATCCAAGCGACGATACACGAGCCTAAAGCTTATTTCAGCTGTTCGTCGATCTAGAAGCCACTCTCTCATTCCCTATCCCTCTAACCCTAAGCTCAACAGAATATACTTATAGCTTAGACAAAGGAGTTCATATTTGAACCCAATCCTTATTGTAAAAGGACTCCTTCATAGTTGGAGAAGTTTGTCAAACACTTTAGTTTGATGCCTTTGTAAACTGGGACTTGCTCAGTATAATTCCCAAGCCACAGCTTTGTCCTGTGCACAAGCTGACTGAGACTAACTCAGTATAATAAATAGCCTCCTGAACTTTCGGGACAGTGGACGTAGGATCGATTAATATCCGAACCACTTTAAAAATATGTGTCTTGTTACTGCTTTCTGATTACTGTTGCATTGATTTTACTGTTCATACTGAAAATCTTCTTTAAAATCATTCAACTGTCTCAGCATACTGAACTGTATATTTAGTGAACTGAGACTTGCATAAAACGTTTTTCCACTCAACTGATTTGGGCCTACACTTTTCCGCACCGCTGAACTCTACCTGTTTGATACTGAATTCTGACTCAGTCAGCTAGCAGATCTCAGTAGAGTCAGACTCTTTGCCACACACGATTCAGAACATCTATTTGGTCCGTCCGAATTATTTCAAGATCGACACTTTCCCCGAACAGGACTGTTCGTGTTAGAAGTTGAGAAAATTGGATTCAGGTGTATTCACCCCCTCTACACCTGACCGTACACTCGGGACCAACAAATGGTATCAGAGCAGGAGTTCTTTAAGACTCTTGTTATCTTGAAACTGGTCTACTTGAACGGATCCGGAAAATCATTTTCATTGCATATCACTCTACCTTCATATTATTATTTTTATATGGTTGATATGTCAGGTATAAGAATGGTACCCATGTTCTCGGTAGAGAATTATGGAGTATGGCGAGTCAGAATGGAAGCACATCTGATATCCCTCCATGATAGTATGACTGAAGTGCTTGAAGATGGACCTATTGTTCACATGATCGATAGTGTCGTGACTCAGGCCCCAGCTGAAGGAGGAGGAATGGTGACTGGGAAGAAGATCCCTAAAGACAGAAGTCTCTTCACTCCTGAAGAGAAGAAGCTTCACAACTTAGACCGAGTCGCCAGAAATGCCATACTGACCACTCTTAGTGATTCTCATCTTGGCAGGGTTCAGGAATGCAAAACGGCAAAGGAACTCCGGGACGCTCTAGCGCTACTAAGTCGGGGGACTCAGAAGATAAAAGCTAACAAACTGGCGCTGGAACTCCAAAAGCTGGAAAGTTTGTCTCTCATGCCTGGTGACAAAATAGAAGATCTGAACGTCAGATTTACGAATCTGATGAACTCCATCAACGGGTGGGAAAGACATTCCAAGCAACCGAGAGATGAATCTCAAGATACGGAGGGCATGCCGAACGGATACTGGACACCTTTTGCCACTTTATTGGCGACATTCGATTTAGATGTTGTCTCTCCCGACCATATCTTTTCGTAACTTCGAGCGTAAGAGTTTGAGTTCGACGAGACCTCAACGAAAGCAAAGAGCTGAAGCCGACAATAAAATTGACCATGCCTTCAAAGCATCGATCGGCCAAAGCATCTCCGGGAGATGAGCAAGACAACGAGTAAGACCGAACCTTCACTCAATGATCTACAAGAAGGAAGTCTCGCTCGGAAGTACGCGTTGCTCGGCGTGAAGTATCGAAGGAGAAGGAGAGGCGCAGAAAACCGACTAAAGCATACCGAGACACAAAAGGTAAGTCGATTATATGCCAAAACGCACTCCCGACTCACAATCTTCCGAATGCGTAAAGAAGGATGACTCAAGCACCATCAAAGGATAGTGAAAGCAAAGAAGAAAGAGTCATCACTTGCTACTAATCGCAAAAAAGCCGAGGACATTATCAATATGATTGTCCTGAGCTCAGTAGTGCTGAACGCGCAGCACGTAAGGCAAGGAGAGAGAAATTCGCCCAGAAAAGACAATCCTACATAGCCGGCAAAATCTCAGACGACTCAGAAGAAGTCGACTCCTTCATGGATTCATCGGATGATGAAGCAGCTTTTATGGCCTTAGAGCTTGAAGCTAAAGAAGCTACTGAAAAGTGCCTAATGGCAGGAGAAGAGGATGAGGTAAACTCTCATGAACCACTTAATTCCTCTTCACACTGCACACACGACACTGTTTCAGGTGCAGATGAGAATTCGGACATCACGACCGCCTATGAAGAATTATTAGATGAACAAATTCAAATGAGTCTGCAGCTCAGTAAGACTCTTCAGGAATTGGATACCCTGAAAGTGGAGAATAAGAGACTTTCTCAGGAGAGTCAGGCCGCTACTGAAGCCGAAGGACTTGTGTTGAGACTCAGGGAGGAGATGAACTCTCTGATGGCCAAGTCTCAGCATCAAGAAGATCGGATTTCAGTTTTGACCAATGACTTGACTCAGAAAGATACTGAATCGAGTCTACTGAAGCAAGAACTGTCAGGACTTCAGACCAAGCACGACATACTGAAAAAGAGTGATGATGTCTGGAAGAGCCTGATGACTGAGCGTTACATGGGCGCTGAAAAGAAGCTGGAGGCTATGCTTGCAAGCAACAAGCCCAAGCACTGTAAGGAAGGACTTGGCTTCAACCAGGAAGCTTCCTCATCTGCCCCCGTACACTCAGAAGTGTGTCTAACTGATAGGTTTGTTCGAGGAGAAACAATCAATACAAATGTTCTGAACCCCTCAGCAAAGAACAAACAAAAGATGAAAGCACCTCATCCTGCGCATCGGTATTCGACCGGAAGATCGCACTCAAGACACCCCGGTTCGGTCGAGGGGGAACTAGCAGAGTTAAGTGGGGCCGATCGGTATGGACCACCTCGGTTGACACATCCAGTATGGGTCATATTACTATGATCCTATAGTCAGAAGAGGTTCCAAGAGTCAGAAAAAGAAGAAAATCGCACAAAAGGCAAAGGTCAGCAGTCCACCAGCTCAGAAGATCCGGACTCTTGAACCTGAACAGCCTAAGAAGTCAGCTTTGACCAGTCCAGTGGTCAAGTATGTTGACTCAAGTGGAAAGAAACTGTCTGAAACCACCAGGGTTGTTAGACAGATTTGGGTTACTAAAACTAACATCTAAGGACCCAAAAAACAAAATAAAGGGTACCGAATATAATTCTATTTTGCGAGTGCACAAAGATCCTTGGTATGTGGACAAGTGGATGCTCAAGACATATGACGTACCAAAGGAACCTATCAAGAATTATATAGCGAAGAAGGACCCAGAATCGAATTTGGAGACAATGCAAAAGGCTATACAAGAGGATATGGAGCACTCAGCATTGGAACTGCCACAGTTCCTAGAGTATCATATGTTGAAGGACTTCAACATAATCTTCTCTCTATTAGTCAATTCTGTGAGAACTCGAATAGAGTGATTTTTTGACACCGGTTTTCGTGATGTCATTGATAAATCCACAGGGGAAAACAAGTGTTATCGAGTTCGCACGTAAAGAACATATATGTAGCTGATTGGAACTCAGCAGAACCTGAAGCTTGTCTGTTGGCGAAAAACGACAACCGTACAGGATGGCTTTGGCATAGGAGACTCCGCCACCTCAACTTCAAAACGCTCAACAAACTAGCAAGGAACACTCTAGCAAGAGGACTGTCGAATGAAGTATTCAGCAAAGACACTCAGTGTCAAGCATGTCTGAAGGGAAAGCAAACAAGGAATAAAAATCCACCTGTTCCATCTCCTTCCACTGATGGAATCCTTCAGCTGCTACATATGGATTTGTTCGATCCAGTCTCCCAGTGACGATCAGAGGCAAGAAATATGCTTTAGTGGTCATAGATGACTACTCGCGCTACACATGTGTCATATTCATTGCCAACAAGTCTGACGTCAAAACAGAGTTACCAACACTTCTGAAAAGGCTCAGTGTCGAGAAGAACACCAAGATAATCAAAATTCGTTCTGACAGAGGAACTGAGTTCCTTAATTCCATGGTAGAGGAGTTCTGCAAAACCGAAGGAATAAAGCATGAGACATCGGCTGCCCGCACACCTCAGCAAAATGGAGTTGCTGAACGAAAGAACAGGACTCTCAAAGAAGCAGCTAGAACTATACTCACAGACTCAGGACTCCCAACCAAATTCTGGGCAGAAGCAACTGACACTGCATGTTATACTTAGAACCGATCTCTACTGACAAAGCAGCATAAGAGAACACCATATGAACCATGGAACGGCAGGAAGCCTTCTTTATCTTATTTCCATATCTTTGGTTGTTCATGCTTTATCCACAATAATGGGAAAGATCAGCTGAAGACTTTTGATAGCAAGTCAGATCAGGGAGTTTTCTTAGGATACTCTCGGGTCAGCAAAGCTTTCAGAGTATTCAACTATCGGACCCTTTGCGTGGAAGAAAGCCATCATGTTGTTTTTAATGAGTTTGCTACTGAAGACAGGAGCAATAACTCTAACTCTGAATTTGAGGACATCAGTACGCAGCTATAGGATCTGAACCTAAAAGACAAACCTGAAAGGATTCAGCTTTGTTGGGATGATGATTCAGATGAAGAAACTGAGGATAAGCCTATCGAATCTCGAACCAAAGAACGCAAGTAGCTGAACAGATTGACTCTCCTGAACAGAGTCAATCCCAGGTAACTCAGGTCGATGAAGAAACCTTAGAGGTAACTGAGACCACTACTGAGAGTAACAACTCAGGGGGAACATCTAGTAATGTTCCTGAGCTGAATGCCCCTGTACCTGGTGACTCAGTAGATCACACTCTCATTACTGAATTGCTTCAATCTCAGAATAGTACAACTGAAATGCATAACTCACCTACTATCTGTGTTGATCAAATTTCAGATGAAGAGCTGCAACATCGTAGATCGTGGCTAGATGCTCACACTCCTGATCTAATCATTGGAGATCCTTCAGCAAAAGTCAAGACAAGATCCAGATTCTGTCAAGGAGAAAGCGCATTATATTCCTGCTTCTTGTCTACTGAAGAGCCTCAGACGATTGAGGATGTACTTAAAGATGCTGACTGGATCATAGCTATGCAGGAGGAGCTGAATCAATTCACGAGAAACGAAGTTTGGGAGCTTGTTGACAGACCCCGGCGTCAACATGTCATTGGAACAAAATGGGTCTTCAAGAACAAGCGAGATGAAAACAACGTTATAGTAAGGAACAAAGTAAGACTCGTGGCGAAAGGCTACTGTCAAGCTGAGGGAATAGATTTCGATGAGACATTCGCTCCAGTTGCAAGATTGGAGGCAATCAGACTATTCCTAGCCTACGCAACACATCAAAGATTCAGAGTCTATCAAATGGATGTGAAGTCTGCGTTCCTGAACGGTGTACTGAAAGAAGAAGTCTATGTAGAACAACCGCCCGGCTTTCGGCGGCAGGACATCGAGGTTTATAGACTCGGAAAGGCTCTATATGGGTTAAAACAAGCACCCGTGGCTTGGTACGATACCCCGTCGAGTTTCTTCTTCAGAAAGGTTTTCAGAAAGGCACAGTAGATCGCACGCTGTTCAGCATTCGACTGGAAGACGACTTATTACTCGTGCAGATCTATTGTTGGTCCCGTGAGTGAGTTCAGGTGTAGAGGGGGGGGGGGTGAATACACCTGAATCCAAATTTCTCAACTTTCGAACACGAACAGTCCTATTCAGGAAGGTGCCATTACTGAAATAGTTCCGAACCACACACAACTGTTCTGAATCGTGTTAAAGGCTAAAAGAGTATCGACTCGACCGAGATCTCGCTAACCGACTAGGTCAGAATTCAGTATCGATCAGTGAGAGTTCAGTGTGCGGAATTGTGTAGGCCCAAATCAGTTTTAATGAGGAAAACGTTTTATGCAAGTCTCAGTTCAGTAGATAAGAAGTTCAGAATACTGAGACAGTTAAATCGATTTTAAATATGATGTTCAGTATGCACAGTAGAATCAATGAAACAGTAAGTAAACGACACAGATATTTTTAAAGTGGTTCGGATATCAACAGTCCTACGTCCACTGTCCCGATAGATCAGGAGGCTATTTATTATACTGAGTTAGTCTCAGTCAGCTTGTACACTGGACAAAGCCGTGGCTTGGGGATTATACTAAGCAAGTCCCAGTTTACAATTCTATCAAACTTTAAGTGTTTGACAAACTTCTCCAACAATGAAGGAGTCCTTATACAATAAGGATTGGGTTCAAAAGTGAACTCCTTCGTCTAAGCTATGGGTATAACAAGTGAGCTTAGGGTTAGAGGGATAAGGAACGAGAATGTAGCTATCTAGAGCGACGAACAACTGAGGGTTTAGCTATAGGTTCGTGTCAGTCGCTTGGATACTAGAAGCTTATGTCGGTTCAGCTTGGTTCCTTTTGAGCTGGATGTAGTCTTTCGCCGGAGATAACTCGGTTGATTCTTGCGGAAGACTTAGTCGTTAATTTCGCTCGTTTGAATGCTCTGTGCGTTTCTTGCTTCTATGTGTTCTAGGTTCTTGGGGTAGTGGGGTTAGCTTCAAATCTTGAATGATCCCTCTATTTATAGAGTGGAGAGAAGAATAGATCCGTTGGAGACGATCTTCTTCTTTTTCCCTCTTTTGTGGTAGCAAACGGCTCTTTTGTGTAGTAGGTACAGTGTCCTTTCCCTCCTTTTACGGAAATATGTTGACTGTAGCTTTAGTAGGTGAGACGACACGTGTATGCTTGTCATTCGTCGAGGTGGATGTGGTGGTTGAGACAGAACAAACTTCGAGGAAACTGAAGTTGACTTCTCTCTTCCTCGTACTTGACAACACTGATAGCTTATCAAAAGATTCAGACAGTTCGAGAAGATGTCGGCCCGATGCCGAGTCCGATTTTATATTCGGTGGATAGGCAATGAGAAGGGTCTATCGAAAATCAGCTACGAGTCCGGTGAACTACTCCCGCCGAGTTCGGTTCAACCGACTCTCTCGATATCTTGCTCCCGCTGAGTCCAAGTATTCACCGAGTCTTCTACACCGGTGCCGAGGCCGATGAGCTACCGAGCGCCTTGACCGGACAGAGTGTCTACCGAGTCCGAAACCTCGAGACAAATACGAATACAAAGGAATGGTTCACCAATCGAGATAGGGTTTTGGGATCTTCAAATCTTCTCAACGGTTCGAGCACGAGGCTACCGGGCGTGATTCGATATAGAAGATAGAATCATTTCCCACAAGTATGATCATGCTGAGGATTGAATCATCACCCAACAATTTCCCCCTATTTGATGATGCCAAAACCTATCATCTATGTCCTATCAACTATGCTCAACACTAACTCACTCAGACACAGAGCTCCTTACAAATATTAGAAGTAGGATCAGTGGAGTTGTCTGGTAAGTGCTAGACTACTGAGGGAGACAGAGCAGAACAACTTCCCCCTTTACAATAATTTCCCCCATGCAACAATTTCTCCCAAAGAGAAATAGTAACTGAAAGTCTAGTCTATCAGAGATCTAACTGAGCAAAAACTGACAAGTAAATAAATAAAGTGTGTGTGTGTCAGTAATCACTTCAGTAATTCTGAGTGTTTAAAGCATAAAGTAAACACGACTATTTAGACAACAAGTAGTTGTCAGAGCCAAAAGAAGATTTGTATATATATGTAAGAGAAATTCAGTACAGATACAATCTTGCTATGCTAAGAGAAAGAGCTAAAGATCTAAGGAGGAGGGCCACTGAACTTCTTGATTCTGTCCATGAACTCTTGAGTTTGATCTTCAGGGAGAGGCACTCCATACATCCTGTATGTGATCTTCCTTAGCTTCAGAAATTCTGCAAAATCAGCAGGCTCATCTTCAGCAAGTTCTTTCTTCGCTGCTGCATGCTTCACTTCCGCTTCAATCGTACCATAGTGTACTGAGTCATCCTGTCTTCTCGGTGGAGGTATGATTCTGGGTCCCGGAACACTGACTTCTATACCTTCAGATATGGCTTTGTCGAGGTATGGGTAGAGTTCAGGTTCAGTAGCGAACATCCATTCCATGTAAGCTTCAATCCTTGTCCTGTTGGACCAGAACCTCCAAAAATAGTTTCTCTTGATGAACTCAATTTTCGCATTTTCCCATCTTTGATTGAGCTGAGCTGGTATCCATTCATCTGTTCTTGGCCATCTTTGAAATTTCAGGTCACTGGCTTCCCGAATTTCTCGTATCTGTATGGAATATCGCCTTTAGAAGGCACTCTCGACTGGCCTCCTCTTCGATCCTTTTCATCATAGCTTCAAGGTCCGCTTCCAAATTTCGTCTCTGGCGGCTGAATCCGTCTTGCCTCCTCGCTCTCGTATAGATATCTCGTTCATCGGATCAAATATGGCTTCGATTTCTTCTCCTTGTGTATCGGTGGCTTGTCGAAGGGCTTCTTCGATTCGGCGGGGTACTAGATCTAGATTTGGACGTACCACGCCTTTCGGCACTCTTTCGCCGTTGCTCCTTTTCCTTTTCTCTCTGTCCTCTTCATCGTTATGATGAGCTTTCTCGAGGCGCCTAGCAGTTCTCTTTCCTCCTCCCGGATGGGGCTTTAGTCTTTCCTTTGGCGAGGCTTAGACTTTGGCTTGTTAGCCGCTTCGGCCTCTGTAATTTCTCGGCGCGTCTCTCATCCGCAGCCTATTTGGGCTTCCTCCTCGGCCAGATATGTACCTTAACCGCTTTCTTTGGAGGGGTTGGAATTTTAAGCTTTTGTTTGCCCTTGCCTTCTTGAACTGGTGGTGGAAGAGGAGCCTCTTCTTCTTCTGAGTCCTCCACCGCCTGTTTAGCGTACTCAGCAACCTCCTTAATAATGTCTTTGGGAGTCTGGGTTGCCTGAGTAGTCTGCTGGGGTCCTGAGCCACTTGGGCCGGTTTCAAGCAGTGCTCGCAGCCGAAACACCCGGGGCCTTACCCGGAGTCGGAGTTTTCGAGACTGAGTTTTGCTAATGTCAGCAATAGATTTCTTCTTCTCAGTCCCCTTCTTTCCTTCGCAGTCGTCCCCTTCGGTAGTCTAGAAGGTTTAGTGGGAGTCGCCTTCTCGGTACTCTTTTTCTTTTCTTCACTTTCTTTCTCGGTACCCTTCTTCTTTCCTTCCCCCTTTTTGGCATCATCAAGTACTGTGGGGTTGGGATGAGTACCTTCTTTTCTAGCTTCGATAAACAAGTGGACAAGTCGTCCGATGCATTATGAACTTTCTCCAATGCTAGATGCAGCTCGTTCCTCTCGAGATATGAGTGCGTCCTTGTATGCCGCATGAGAGAGAACGGCTTCGACTTCGGTTCAGCTAGTTTCTCACCGATCTTGTCCTCCACGACCGTTGAATGAGGTCTAGTTTGTTCTCCGTGGCCCGGGCTTGCTCGGTGGACCGACTCGGTATGAGCGGACAAGGCGTTACGAAATTGTTCAAGGTGCTTGGCCTGTCCCCTCCCGAATTGTCCTTAGGCGAGTCCGAGCTCGTTGCCTGCTTGGGCCAATGTTTCGATTATGAGAGCGGAGACATCGGTTGCAAATGATGTAGAGATCTTTGGATTTCGGCCCCGAAGCTCAGAGTTGGTGGCCAATGCAGACTTCTTCCACACCTTGTGGACTGCCTTTGCCAATTCCCGATTTTGAATTCCTTGTGCAGTTAGAGCTTTGGCAACTGAACGGGATCTCTTGGCAGATGGGCTGGGCGCTGCCTCGTATGTCAACTCGAGCAGGAGCTGAGCAGGCTCTGCTGAGGACGAAACACCAGCCGAAGGCTTCTCAGGCCCAAGGATACTGAGTGGTGGTGCTGCTTCAGTATGTGTATCCTTGTCCTGTGGATGTCCCTCATCAGGCTTTCCAGGGCCTGAATCACTGGGTGGGACCTGACCGTCGTGGTCAGACCCATCTGAGGGCGGCGAGCCAGCTGCTTGGCGTCGATCAACAATAATTGCAAGCATGGCTACCCTTAGATTCTCCATTGTATTGAGATTCTCAGGCTCTGAATAGCCTATCTCCTCACGTAATCTCAGTTCTTCCAAGTGGAGCTGCTGACAGGAGTAGTGTAGGACAAGGCGTTGAAGCTGAGGCCACTCCTGAAAGCGTAGGATCATATGGAGCCTTGCTGACTTGGCTAGGACGAGCAAATCGAGTGGTCGGCAAGCTCCGGAATGAAGCTGGATGATCTCTCGGGAAGCTCTAGAGATGATAACTCGCCGCTTCCATCCCGAGAGTCTCTTCTGCGCACACGTGAATCTGACTCGATATCAACGAAGTCAGTCTCAGAGTCAGCAGGTGGGCGACTGCTGAGCGGAGGCACAGAGAGAGGGCTATCCAGACGTTGGACTTCTTCGCTTTAGGCTTCAGTAGCCTCTCCCTGTTCCTCTTGAACTTGTTCCTCAGTGGAGACGGCTTTCTCCACTGACTTGGTCTTCTCAGATGAGGAAGACTCATCTACCAACTGTAGTGGCTGAATAGGAGTCGGTTCAGTAGCCACTTCAGTAGTTGTCTCTGGTTCAGCAGGTATATCCGGTATGGCCTTCCTCAGCCTCTTGGCTGGTGCCTTTGGTGATTTAGCCGGAGGTGTCCTTTTCTTAGGAGTCGCCTGCTGAGGCTTAGATAACGGCCGGTCCTGAACCAATCTGTTGCAGGGCCGCGGACTTGTGGTGAAAGCGAATTTTCTTCACATTAAAGTATTCTTTGCCGTCATAAGTGATCTGCTCAGCCTCGCAGGGATCCTCGATCATGACTGACAATTTAAGTTCGTAGAGAAGCTTTCCCTTTGCGGTCAGTGTTCGCGTAGCTTTGTCGAACTTGGCTGCCTGAGCCATAAATTCGCGAACAAAGAAGTCAGTCCAATTGACTTTCACGCAGTCATAGATCGCCATCATCATGTGGATCTTTGGTCGGGAGACCTGATCGAAGTCAGTCCAATTGACTTTCACGGAGAGGTATGTGTCGACAGCGTCGTCATTGTACCCCAAGGTGCTGACACCTTCAGACGGGAGGTTGAAGCTCTTCTTCAGCGCTTGTTTAATGGACATCTGCTTCAGTATCCTCGATGCGTCGTCAATAGTGTTAACAGCGAACCTCGCCAGAATGTCTCCTCCAACTGAGTCGGAGTTCAGATATAGTTCCGCCACTTGTCGAGGAAGGAAGAAGGTCGGCTTCCTCGATAGAAACTCCTCAAGGCCAGATTTCCTCAGATATGTGAAGATCTCGTCCATGTACTCGAGCTCGCACGCGTCGAACTCCATCACTGGTTCACACCAGATACAGCCTTTGCTGACGATTTCCTCTATCTTGTCGGGAGAACTGACAGATATACCAGCCATAGTACCTGTTACAAGAAATGAATCAGTACCGTTTCTTGGATAGAACAGTGTTGTACAATGCGATACTGAAAAATATAAAAAATACATTAACAGATATAAGCATACCAATAGATAAAATTCGAGATAAGATTAAGAGTGAAGATGCAAGTAAGGATTGCGTATGCAGATCTCGGATTTTTTAGAATTTGAAAGTTATGAAGTGTGCTAATGGCGGTTTCAAAGATATGATCGAATATATATATCAACTATGAAGGTGAACGGTTTTCGATCGAAGGCTGAATTTAAACTTGCTTTATGATATGGACGGTTAAGATTAGAAGTTAAAAATAGGCAATGATCACAAAAGGCGCCTAAGTCAAAGCCAGTTGTAAAATAGCTTAAGTAGTAACTGTGAAAAGACATGCATTAAATGCGTGCAGAGTTCAGCAAGCTTATGTATGGAATGTCGTGCATTAAATGTGAGCCGTTAATAATAAAGACTAACCAAAAGATATTAATGTCATGCTGAATCTTTGTCATAAATGCAAAGTACTGTTGTATTAAATTACTACTGAGTAGAGATACGCAAACCTGTCAGCTGAACATAGTAGTCAGCTGATACCTCGTGTAGATGGTTTCTGTCTCTACGTACTGAATGTATCAGTGCTAAGAGTGAACATTCCCCCTTACTGAAATGTCTCTCTCCTGAAACCTCTTACTGACTGGGGTCAGTAGGGTCCAACAGACCTAGCTCTACTGAAAGTTCTCTGAATCTGGATTCAGCTAGAGGCTTGGTCAGTATATCAGCCCTTTGTTTGTCAGTATGGATCTTCTCCATCCTGATATCCTTTTTCTCGACATGGTCACGAATGAAGTGATGTCTGATGTCCACGTGCTTGCATCTCGTGTGAAGTACAGGGTTCTGAGTGATTGCAATAGCACTTGTTACTGTCGCAAAAAATCGGCACTTCATTCCGAATGACGTCATAGTCTCTCTCCTTTGTCTCGGCCCAAAGGATGCGGGCGCAACAACTTCCAAGCAGCCATGTATTCGGCTTCGGTAGTCGACGTGGCCACCGAGTCTTGTTTCTTTGAAAACCATGAGATCGCTTTTTGCCAAGGAACCGACATGTTCTCGAAGTTGATTTTTGGTCTATTCTACATCCTGCATAGTCAGCATCAGAATAACCAGTTAGTTTAATATTATCATCAGCTGGATACCACAAACCCATGTCAAGTGTTCCTCGTAGATAGCGGAGAATCTTCTTTACTGAGTCCATATGACTCTGCTTGGGATTCGCCTGAAATCGAGCACAGACACCTACAGCATAAGTTATGTTAGGACGAGTAGCTGTTAGATATAATAAAGAACCAATTATAGCACGGTATTCAGTTTGGTCTACTGATACTCCCTCTTTATTAAGATCTATCTTCATATTCGTGTTCATCGGGATCTTGATTGATTTGCCGGATGTGCAGCCGAATCTTTTGATGAGGTCTCGAGTGTATTTGCCTTGGTTGATGAACGTTCCCTTTTCAGATTGCTTGACTTGAAAACCAAGGAAGTAGTTCATTTCACCCATCATCGACATCTCGAACTTATCCTTCATCATCTTTTCAAATTGCTGACACATGATGACATTCTTTGATCCGAATATAATGTCATCCACGTAGATCCGCACAAGTAATAAGTCTTCTTCCGGCCGAATGCTCAATAGAGTGCGGTCTCATCGTGCCTTTTTCGAAAACCTTTCGAAGAAGAAACTCGCACAGGGTATCGTACCAAGCCCCGGGTGCTTGTTTTAACCCTTATAGAGCCTTTCTCGAGTCTATATACTTGATGTCCTTGCTTGAAAGCCGGGCGGTTGTTCCACATAGACTTCTTCTTTCAAAGACGCCGTTCGAGGAACGCAGACTTCACATCCATTTGATAAACTACGAATCGTTGATGTGTTGCGTAGGCCGAGAATAGTCTCGATTGCCTCCAATCTTGCAACCGGAGCGAACGTCTCATCGAAATCTATCCCTTCGGCTTGACGGTAGCCTTTAACCACGAGTCTTGCTTTGTTCCTTACTATAACGTTGTTTTCATCTCGCTTGTTTTTGAAGACCCATTTAGTTCCAATAACATGTTGATGCCGGGGTCTGTCTACAAGCTCCCATACTTCGTTTCTCGTGAACCGATTCAGCTCCTCCCGCATAGCAATGATCCAGGTCAGCATCTTTCGGTGCATCCTCAATGGTCTCGAGGCTCTTCGAGTAGACAAGAAGCGGGGAAAATAATGCTCTTTCTCCTCGACGAATCTGGATCTTGTCTTGACATTTGCTTGAAGGATCTCCAATGATTAAATCAGCGGTGTGAGCATCGAGCCACGATCTACGATGTTTCAACTCTTCATCTCGAAGCTTGTTCAACACGAGATAGTAGGTGAGTTAGGCATTTCGGTTGTACTATTACGAGATTGAAGTAATTCAAGAACAAGAGTATGGTCCATCGAGTCACCGGGTTCGGGGGCATTCAGCTCGAGAACATTACTAGACGTTCCCCCTGAGGTGTTGCTCTCAGTAGTGTTGGTCTCAGTTACCTTAACGGTTTCTTCATCGACCTGAGTTACCTGGGATTGATTCTGTTCGGGAGAATCGATGCGTTCGGCCTACTTGCTCAGCTGGTTGAGATTCAGTAGATTTGTCTTCAGTTTCTTCGTCTGAATCATCATCCCAACATAGCTGGATCTTTTCAGATTTGTCTTTTAAGGTTAGATCCTGTAGCTGCTTACTCATGTCCTCAGATTCAGAATTTGAGTTATTGCTCCTGTCTTTAGTAGCAAACTCGTTAAAAATAACATGAGGGCTTTCCTCCACGCAAAGAGTCCGATAGTTGAATACTCTGAAAGCTTTGCTGACCCGAGAGTATCCTAAGAATACTCCCTGATCTAACTTGCTATCAAAAGTCTTCAGCTGATCTTTCCCATTATTGTGGATAAAGCATGAACAACCAAAAATATGGAAATAAGATAGAGAAGGCTTCTTGCCGTTCCATAGTTCATATGGTGTCCGCTTATGCTGCTTTGTCAGTAGAGATCTATTCTGAGTATAACATGCAGTATCAGTAGCTTCTGCCCAGAATTTGGTTGGGAGTCCCTGAGTCTGCGAGTAGAGTCCTAGCCTCTTTTAGAGTTCACGTTCTTTCGTTCAAGCAACTCCATTCCGCCGAGGTGTGCGTGCAGCTGAAGTCTCATGCTCTATTCCTTCTACTTTGCAGAACTCCTTTACCATGGAATTAAGGAACTCAGTTCCTCTGTCCGAACGTATTTTTCTGATCTTGGTGTTCTTCTCGACACTGAGCTTTTTCGAAGCGTTGGTAACTCTGTTTTGACGTCGGACTTGTTGGCAATGATTATGACCCATGTGTAGCGAGTAGTCATCTATGACCACTAATGCATATTTTCTCGCTCCGATCGTCATCGGGGAGACTGGACCGAACAAATCCATATGTAGCGCTGAAGGATTCTATCCGTGGAAGGTGATGGAACCGGAGGATTTTGATTCCTTGTTTGCTTTCCCTTCGGACATGCTTCACACCGAGTGTCTTTGCTTTGAATATTTCATTCGGCGGCCCCCTTGCTAGAGTGTCTCTTGCAAGCTTGTTGAGCGTCTTAAAGTTGAGATGGCTGAGTCTTACGTGCCATAGCCACCCCGTGCGGTTGTCATTCTTCGCCAATAAGCAAGCTTCGATTCATCGAGTTCCGGGCCACCACATATATGTTCTTCTGCGCGAACCCGATAACACTCGTTTTCCCCGTGGATTTATCAATAACATCACGTAAACTAGCGTCAAATATCACTCTATTTGAGTTATCACAAAATTGACTAACGAGAGAGAAGATTATGTTGAAGTCCTTCAACATATGATATTCTTGGAACGTTGGCGCTCCAATGCTTGAGTGTTCCATATCCTCTCGGTATAGCCTTTTGCATTGTCTCCGAACTCAATTCGGGGTCCTTCTTCGATGATATAATTATTCGGTAGACTCCTTTGGTATGTCATGTGTCTTGAGCATCCGCCGTCCACATACCATGGGTCTTTACGCACCCGCAAAACGCAATTATATTCAGGTACCCTTTATTTTTGATTTTGGGTCCTTAGATGTTAGTTTTAGTAACCCAAATCGTCTAACAACCCCGGTGGTTTCGGACATTTTCTTTCCACCGGAGTCAACATATCCGACCACCGGACTCGGTCACAGTGACTTCGAGGCTTCCGAGGTTCAGGAGTCCCGATCTTCGAGTTGGTGGGCGGACCGCCGACCTTTGCCTTTCGTGCGGCCTTTTTCTTCTTCCGACCTTTGGAGCCTCTTCGGACTATAGGTTCATAATAATATGATCCATACCGAGCGTGATGCGTCGGCTTCGTGAGGTCCATACCGATCCGCCAAGTTTGATTTCTTTGGTTCCCCCATGATCGAATTGGGGTTTCTTGACATTGATCTTCTTGTCGGAATGCCGATGTGTGGGATGAGGTGCTTTCATCTTTCGTTTGTTCTTTGCTAGGGGGTTCAATATATCTGCGTTGATAGTCTCCCCTCGAACAAATCTATCAGCAAGCCGTACTTCTGAGTGTACTGGGGCAGATGAGGAAGCTCCTAGACTGAATCCAAGTCCTTCCATGCAGTACTTTGGCTTATTGCTTGCTAGCATAGCCTCCAATTTCTTCTCTGCGCCCATATACCTCTCAGTCATCAGGTTCCTCCAGACATCATCACTTTTCTTCAGTGCGTCGTGCTCGGTCTGAAGTCCTGATAGTTCTTGCTTCAGTAGACTCAGTTCAGTATCTTTCTGAGTCAAGTTATTGGTCAAGACTGAAATTCGATCTTCTTGATGCTGAGACTTGGCCATCAGAGAGTTTATCTCCTCCCTGAGTCTCAACACAAGTCCTTCGGCCTTAGTAACAACCTGACTCTCCTGAGAAAGTCTCTGATTCTCCACTTTCAGGGTATCCAACTCCTGAAGAGTCTTACTGAGCTACAGGCTCATCTGAATTTGTTCATCTAGTAGATCTTCATATGCGGTCGAGATGTCCAAATTCCCATCCGCACTCGAAATAGTGTCGTGTGTGCAGTGTGAAGAGAAGTTAACCGGTTCATGAGAATTTACCTCATCCTCTTCGCCCGCCATCATGCACATTTCGGGTTGATTCATCTCGCTTCATGCTCTAAGGCCATGAAAGTCGCTTCATCGTCGATGAATCCATAAAGGAGTCGATCTCTTCGAGTCGTCCGAGATTTCGCCGCCTATGTAGGATTGTCTTTTCGGGCGAATTTCTCTCTCCTTGCCTTGCGTGCTGCGCGTTCAAAGCACTACCGAGCTCGGGACAATCATACCGATAATGTCCCGACTTCTTGCGGTTGTAGCAAGTGATGACTTTTTCTTCTTTGGTTGCACTATCCCTTGAGGGTGCCGAGTCATCTTTCTTTCGCATTCGGAAGATTGAGTATCGGGAGCGCGTTTAGGTGTATATTCGACTTACCTTTTGTATCTCGGTATGCTTTGGTCGGTTTTCTACGCCTTTCTTTCTCCTTTCGATACTTCACCTGCGAGCAGCGCGTACTTCTGAGCTAGACTTCCTTCTTGTAGGTCAGTGAGTGAAGGCTCAGTCTTACTCGTCGTCTTGCTCGTAGCAGGAGATGCTGTGCTTACTGTAGCTTTGAAAGCATGGTCAATCTTCGTATCAGCTTCAGCTCTCAGCTTTCTTTGAGGTCTATCGAACTCATACTCCTCTGCTTGTAATTCTGAAAAGATATGGTCAGGAGACACAGCATCTAAATCAGAATGTCGCAATAAAGTGGCAAAAGGTGTCCAGTGTCCGTCCGACAGTGCCCTCAGAATCTTCAGATTCATCTCTCGGTTGCTGAATGTCTTTCCCAGCTCATTGATAGAATTCATCAGATTGGTAAATCTGACGTTTAGATCTTCGATTTTGTCCCCGGGCATGAGAGACAAGCTTTCCAGCTTTTGGAGTTCCAGCGCTAATTTGTTGGCTTTAATCTTCTCGAGTCCCTCGACTCGCAGCGCAAGAGCATCCTAGAGTTCTTTAGCAGTCTTGCATTCCCGAACCCCCGCCAAGATAAGAATCACTAAGGGTGGTTAGTATAGCATTCCCTGGCGACTCGGTCTAGATTGTGAAGCTTCTTCTCTTCGGGAGTGAAGAGACTTCGTCTTTGGGGATCTTCTTCCCGGCCACCATTCCTCCTCCTTGAGCTTGGTCCCGAGTCACGACACTATCAATCATAGGAACGATAGGTCCATCTTCAAGCACTTCACCATCATCGTCATGAAGGGATGTCGGATGAGCTTCCATCCCGACTCGCCATACTCGTAGTTCTCCACCGAGAACATAGGTACCATCCTTATACCCGACATATCAGCCATGAAGAATAATGATATGAATGTAGAGTGATATGCAGTGAAAAACGCTTTCCCTCGGATCCGTTCGAATAGACCAGTCTCAAAGATAACAAGAGTCAAAGAACTCCCCGCTCCGATACCAATTGTTGGTCCAGTGAGTGAGTTCGGGTGTAGAGGGGGGGGGTGAATACACATGAATCCAAATTTCTCGGCTTTCGAACACGAACATCCTATTCGGAGAAGGTGCCGATCGAAATAGTTCAGCGGAACCGGATAACCGTTCTAAATCGTGTTAAAGGCTAAAAGAGTACTCGACTCGACCGAGATCTCGCTAACCGACTAGGTCGAATTCCGTATCGATCAGTGAGAGTTCAGTGTGCGGAATTGTGTAGGCCCAAATCAGTTTTAATGAAGAAAACGTTTTATGCAAGTCTCAGTTCAGTAGATAAGAAGTTCAGAATACTGAGACAGTTGAATCGATTTTAAATATGATGTTCAGTATGCACAGTAAAATCAATGAAACAGTAAGTAAACGACACAGATATTTTTAAAGTGGTTCGGATATCAACAATCCTACGTCCACTGTCCCGATAGATCAGGAGGCTATTTATTATACTGAGTTAGTCTCAGTCAGCTTGTACACTGGACAAAGCCGTGGCTTGGGGATTATACTTCGAGCAAGTCCCGGTTACAATTCTATCAAACTTTAAGTGTTTGACAAACTTCTCCAACAATGAAGGAGTCCTTATACAATAAGGATTGGGTTCAAAAGTGAACTCCTTCGTCTAAGCTATGGGTATAACAAGTGAGCTTAGGGTTAAAGGGATAAGGAACGAGAATGTAGCTATCTAGAGCGACGAACAGCTGAGGGTTTAGCTATAGGTCCGTGTCAGTCGCTTGGATACTAGAAGCTTATGTCGGTTCAGCTTGGTTCCTTTTGAGCTGGATGTAGTCTTTCGCCGGAGATAACTCGGTTGATTGTTGCAGAAGACTTAGTCGTTAATTTCGCTCGTTTGAATGCTCTGTGCGTTTCTTGCTTCTATGTGTTCTAGGTTCTTGGGGTAGTGGGGTTAGCTTCAAATCTTGAATGATCCCTCTATTTATAGAGTGGAGAGAAGAATAGATCCATTGGAGACGATCTTCTTCTTTTTCCCTCTTTTGTGGTAGCAAACGGCTCTTTTGTGTAGTAGGTACAGTGTCCTTTCCCTCCTTTTACGGAAATATGTTGACTGTAGCTTTAGTAGGTGAGACGACACGTGTATGCTTGTCATTCGTCGAGGTGGATGTGGTGGTTGAGACAGAACAAACTTCGAGGCAACTGAAGTTGACTTCTCTCTTCCTCGTACTTGACAACACTGATAGCTTATCAAAAGATTCGCACAGTTCGAAGACTCGGCCCCGATGCCGAGTCCGATTTTATATTCGGATGGATAGCAATGAGAAGGGTCTACCGAAAATCGGCTACGAGTCCAGTGAACTACTCCCGCCGAGTTCGGTTCAATCGACTCTCTCGCATATCTTGCTCCCGCCGAGTCCAAGTATTTACTGAGTCTTCTACATTGGTGCTGAGGCTGATAAGCTACTGAGCGCCTTGACCAGAGCAGAGTGTCTACTGAGTCTGAAACCTCAGAGACAAATAGGAATACAAAGGAATGGTTCACCAATCAGATAGGGTTTTGGGATCTTCAAATCTTCTCAACAGTTCAGAGCACGAGGCTACTGAGCGTGATTCAATATAGAAGATAGAATCATTTCCCACAAGTATGATCATGCTGAGGATTGAATCATCACCCAACATCTATGTAGACGACATTATCATCGGATCAAAGAACGTCATCATGTGTCAGCAGTTTGAGAAAATGATGAAGGACAAGTTCGAGATGTCAATGATGGGTGAAATGAACTATTTCCTCGGATTTCAAGTCAAACAATCTGAAAAGGGAACGTTCATTAACCAAGGCAAATACACTCGAGACCTCATCAAAAGATTCGGTTGCACATCCGGCAAACCTATCAAGATCCCGATGAACACGAATATGAAAATCGATCTTGATAAAGAGGGAGTATCAGTAGACCAAACTGAATTTCGTGCAACAATTGGTTCCTTATTATATCTAACAGCTACTCGTCCCGACATAACTTATCTTTGCCGTAGGTGTTCGCGCTCGATTTCGGGGCGAATCCTAAGCGAGCCACGTGGACTCAAAGCAAAGAAGATTCTCCGCTACCTCGGAGGCACACCCGACATAGGTTTATGGTATCCAATGATGATAATATTGAACTAATCGGCTATTCGATGCCGACAATGCGAGGATGTAGAATTGACCGAAAATCAACTTCGTGAACTTGTCGGTTCCTAGGGCAAGAACCGATCTCATGGCTTTCAAAGAAGCAGCACTCAGTAGCCACGTCAACTACTGAAGCTGAATACATGGCTGCCGGAAGTTGTTGCGCCCAAATCCTTTGGCTGAGACAGCAGCTAAGAGACTATGACGTCATTCAGAATGAAGTGCCGATATTCTGCGACAGCATCCGGTGCTATTGCAATCACTCGTAATCCCGTACTACACACGAGATGCAAGCACGTGGACATTAGGCATCACTTCATTCGTGACCGGGTCGAAAAGAAGGATATCGGGATGGAAAAGATCCATACCGACAAACAAAGGGCTAATATTCGACCAAGCCTTTAGCCGTTCGTATTCAAAGAACTTTCGGTAGAGCTAGGTCTGCTTTGGACCCTACCGACCCCGGCCGTAAGAGTCTTCAAGAGAGGACCATTTCAAGAAGGGGGGAATGTTCACTCTTAGTACCGAGTATAACCAAGACGTAGAGACGAGAAAACCATCTACACGAGGTATCACCGACTACTATGTTCGGCCGACAGTTTGCGTATCTCTACTCGGTAGTAACTAATAGAACAAGATTCGCACTTATAATTCAGATTCAAGCATGGTATTAATTATCTTAAAGTTTGTCATTTATTATTAACGGCTTATATTTATTGCACGACATTCCATACATAAGTTTGCTGAACTCTGCACGCATTAAATGCTTGTCTTTTCACAGTTACTACTTAGGCGTATTTACAACTGGCTTTGACTTAGGCGGCATATGTGATCATTACTTAATATATATCTTTTAATCTTAACCGTCCATCTCATAAACCAAGTTTAAACTCAGCCTTAGATCGAAACCGTTCATCTTCACGATAGACTTATATTTTCGATCATATCTTAGAAACCGCCATTACCGCACTTAAAATCCTCTGCATCCGAAAATTCTGAGATCATTTCTTGCAATCCCCTCTTGCATATCCTTTCAGAATCTCAATCTCTCTTTCCGTATGCTTATTACAACTGCTACACGAATTAATTTTCTTTTTCGTAATCGCTATACAAACTGTTTTATTTAAATCGATCTCGATAAATGCTAGTGTAACAGTACAATGGCTAGTAAAAATATTTCGGTAGTCCGGGTCCAGCTAACATGCAAGAAATCCCGGACAAGGACCGTGTTTGGTTCGAGCCAACCATGGAGTTCGACGCCTCGTGATCTCGATTATATGGACGAGATCTTCTCGGCTCTTAGAGAGTCGTGGCTTGAAAGTTTTCTTTCAAGGAAGCCGACATATTTCCTCCTGAGGCAGGTGGCCGAAGTTTATCTTAACTCTGACTCAGTAGGCGGGGACATAATCGGAAGATTCGCCGTTTACGAGATCAAGGATGCTTTTCCGATCATGAAGCAAATATCAATCAAGGAGGCGCCGAAGAGAAGTTTTGATCTCGCCTTCCGAAGGAGACAAGATCGCTGGGTACAATGATGATCTTGTAGATGACTACTTGACAATATTCTCGTGGAAAGCCCACGACCTTCGTAGCTGCTTTTCCTAAAAACCACATGCCGCCTCGCATGCAGCTTTGGCTTATATTGTGACGCAGCCTACCGACCACCAAGCGAGTGCTCATTCGATCAAGTATCGAGGCTCAAGATCCAGCTCATGATGGCCATATATGATAGAGCTCGAGATCAATTGGACGGAGTTCTTTATCCGTGAATTCATGGCTCGGGCGGCCAAATTCGACAAGGCCTCTTGCACGCCGAGTGCAAAGGGCAAGCTTCTTTATGGGACTGAAGCTATCCATAATGATAGAGGATGTCATGCGGATCTCGAACCAATAACCTACAATGACAAGGAGTATTTTAATGTGAAGAAGGTCGGATTCCACAACAAGACTGCTTGCTCTTCGCCAGATCGGGTCGAGTCCCTCACCGTAACTCGGCCAGACTAAGCCTCGGCGGGCTACACCCTCGAAGAAGAGAACACCTCCAAGCAAAAACTCCAAAGGCACCAGCTAAGAAACCGAGGAAAGCCATTCCGAACGTGCCTACCGAACCCGAGGTCTCTCCCCGAAGTTCCTCGCCGCTCGAGCTACTCAAGCAACCTATTCGGCCTCGGCGGCCGATAGACGAGTCGGAATCATCTCGAGAAGACTCAATCGGTGGAGAAGGCCGTCTCCACCGAGGAACCCGAGGAATGGAACAAAGGGATGCTTCAGAAGCACATAGCGAAGAGATTCAGCGTCTTGACAGCCCCCTCTCAGTTCCACCACTCAGCAGTGTGCCTCCTGCTGAGACTCAGACGTCTCGCATAGACTTGGAGTTTGAGACAACATCTGAAGAAGAGACAATTGGGATGGAAGCTTCAGTGATCGTATCCAGAGCGTCCCGAGAGATTCTTCAACAGATTCCGGAGCTTCCCGACTACTCTGATTTGTTGCTCATTGCAAAATCAGCAAGGCTCCACATGTTACTGCGATTTCAGGAGTGGCTCTATCTACAACGTCTAGTACTCCACTACTCCTGCCAGCAGCTTCATGAAGAAGAATTGAAGTTGAGGGAGCAAATAGGCTACTCTGAGCCTGCTGACCTCAGCACCATGGAAAACCTGAGGGCTGCTATGCCGGCAATGATACATGACGAGCAGTAACTAGCAACCGGCTCAAGACCCCTCGGATGGATCGGACCACGATGGTCAAGATCCACCCAAGTGATTCAGTGGCCCGGAAAGCCCGATGAGGGAAATCCCCGTGACAAGGATACACATGCTATCGAACAAGCTCAACCTCCACTCCGTATCCTTGGACTCGCGAAGTCCACGACCGGTGCTTCGTCCTCGGCGAGCCCGCTAAGCTCTCTTTGGAATCGACTTACGAAGCGGCGCCCGGCCCAACTACCAAGAGATCTCGAACCGTAGCCAAAGCTCTCACCGCTCGGGGAATCCGAGAATCGAGCTCTTGCGAAGGCCGTCCACAAGGTGTGGAAACAGATCGCGCTAGCCACAACCACCGAGCTACAGGGGCCGAAAACATCGATATCAAAATCAGCCGCCCCGTTATCTCTCGTAATTGTATCCGAGCTTTGGCTAAGCGGCGAGGCGGTTTGGTGATCAGCTCGGAATCATTCGGGAAGGACAAGCCCAACTTCTCAAAGCATTCGAGGCTTCTATGTCCACTCATACCGAGTCTTTCACCGAACAAGCCCGGTGCCACGGAAATCCGACTTGACAACATTCAACCGGTCGTGGAGGATAAGATTACCGAGAAGCGACGAGAATTCAAGGCAACAGATGACCTCTCCCATAAGCAATACTCGGAGGAACCGACTAATGAGAGGAATGAGCTGCACTTGGCGCCGCTAAAGATCCATGATGATCGGGACGAACCGTCCGTTGTCTACAAACGCCTAGACAAGAAGGTACTCGTCCCTACCCCGGCCTGTAATTGATGATGCCAAAAAGGGGGAAGGAAAAGAGAAGAGTACTCGAAGGAAAAGAGAAGAGTACCGAGAAGCCGACCCCTACCAAAACTACTGCCAAATTACTTAAGGGGACAGCTACACTGAGATATGAGAAAAAGACCAAGTCCGTGGACCGAGATAAGCCGGACTCGAGACTCGGACAGAGGGTAAGGCCCAGTGGTGTCTTGGGCTGCGAGCACGACCGAGACCGGCCCAAGTGGCTCGGGGAACCCGAGGCTACTCATGCAACCCAGACTCCGACTAATATTATCAAGGAGGTTGCAGAGTATGCTGAGCAGGAAGAGTCAGAAGAGGAAGAGGCTCCTCTCCCTCCACCTGTTCAGGGAAAAGGCAAGAAAGTGCTGATTCTCCCAACCCCTCCAGCCAAGAAAACGAAGAGATACATTTCAGCTGAGGAGGAGGCTCAAATTACAGCTGATGAGAAGCTGGCAAGGGAGATTGCTGAAACAGAAGCTGCTAAACCAAAGTCTAAGCCTGTCAAAGGAAAGATAAAATCTTTAGCTCGAGGAGGAAGAAAGCCTGCTAGGATACCTCCAAGGAAACTGATTATCGAGGATGAAGAAGATAGGGAGAAAGAGAAGGAGCAAAAGCAAAGAAAGCACCGAGAAGCGAGGATACGTCAAAAGAAAAATCAAGTACCCCGCTCGAATCGAAGACATTCCTCGAAAGCCACCGAAGCCCAAGATGATGAGATTGAGGCCATATTCGACCAAATGAACGAGATACTTATACGAGGCGAAGAGGCTAGACAAGTTCGGGGCCGCGGAGACAGAATCCGGGAGGCGGACCTTGAAGCACTGAGGAAAAGGACTGAGGAAGAGGCCAGGCTGAGAGTACCTTCAAAAGCTGATATTCCTTATCGATACAGAAGGTTCAGGAAGCCAGCTGATCTGAAATCGCACAGATGGCCAAAGACAGACAATTGGATACCTACTCAATTTACTCAGAGATGGGAATCTGCAAAGATAGAGTTCATCAAGCGCAATTATTTCTGGAGGTTCTGGCCCAACATGACTAAGACTGATGCCTACACAGAATGGATGATGATAAGTGAGCCTGATCTATACATATACTTGCATAAAGCCGTATCTGAAGGTATAGAAGTCAGTGTTCCGGAGCCCAGAATCATACCTCCACCTAGAAGAAATGATGACTCAATCCACTTTGGGGTAATAGAAGCTGAAGTGAAGTATGCTGCATCAAAAAGAGAACTGGACGAAGATGAGGCAGCAGACTTTGCTGCATACTTGAAGCTGAGGAAGAACGCATACCGGATGTATGGAGTGCCACTGCCAGAGACGCAATCTCAAGGATTCATGGACAGGATCAAGCAGTTTATGGGCTCCTAGGCTTAGATCTGATCTTCCTAGCTTAGCAAGATTTGTAATTGTACTAATCTGAATCACTCATATATACAAATCTGATTTTGGCTCTGACAACCACTTGTTGTCTATCCAGCCGTGTTTGTATTATGCTTTAACACTCAGAATCACTGAAGTGATTACTGACTCACACACTCACTATTTACTTTCTAGTCAATTTATTACTTTGTTAGATTCTGCTAGTCTAGTTTCTATGTAATGGGGGAAATTGTGTTTTGCCCTGTTCTCTCAGTAGTCTAGAACTGTTGAAACAACTCCACTGATCTTACCTGTAATATTGTAAGGGGCTCTGTTTCAGTTTGCTTAGTGTTAGCATAGATGATAGGTTTTGGCATCATCAAATAGGGGGAAATTGTTGGGTGATGATTCTGTCCTCAGCATAGTCTCAATTAGTGGGAAATGATTCTATCTTCTATACTGAACCATGCTCAGCAGCCTAGTGCTCTGATTGTTGAGAAGATTTGAAGATCCCAAAACCCTATCCGATTGGTGAACCATTCTCGTTGTAATCGTTATTTGTCTACGAGGTTTCGGACTCGTAGACACTCTGCTCCGATCAAGGCGCTCGGTAGATTATCTCGCCTTAACACCGAAGTAGAAGACTCGGTGAATCTGGACTCAACGAGAGCAAAGATACCGAAAGAGTCAATGAAATCTGGACTCAGCAGGAGCAGCCATCGAACTCGAGCTGATCTTCGTAGACTTTCCTCGCCTATCTACCTACCGAATACGGGATCGGACTCAAGATCGGCGCGGCACGTCGAACTGTCAAATACTTTTGAAAGACAATCAGCATTGTAATATACGAGGAAGAGAGAAGTCGGCTTTAGTTTGCCTTGAAGTCCCGTGCTTGTCTCAACCACTCTATCCACCTCGACGAATGACAAGAACACACGTGTCTTCTCACCGCTAAAGCCGCAATCCAACCCTTTACCTAAAAAGGTGGGAAAGTACACTGTTACCTACTTCAAAAGAGCCGTTTGCTACCAAAAGAGAGAGAGAAAGGAAGATCGTCTCCAACGGATCTTTTCCAATCTCTGCTCTATAAATAGAGGGACATTTCAAGAGAAAGAGAGAATGCACATAAGCTTAACGACGAAAACATACACAAGCATTCAAACGAGCTAGAACCAGAAAAGCCTAAGTCTTCCGCAAGAATCTAAAGATCTATCTCCGGCGAAACACTACATTTTAGCTCTTAAGGGAACCAAGCTGAACCGACAACCAAGCATCTAGTATCCAAGCGACGATACACGAACCTAAAGCTTATTTCAGCTGTTCGTCGATCTAGAAGCCACTCTCTCATTCCCTATCCCTCTAACCCTAAGCTCAACAGAATATACTTATAGCTTAGACGAAGGAGTTCATATTTGAACCCAATCCTTATTGTAAAAGGACTCCTTCATAGTTGGAGAAGTTTGTCAAACACTTTAGTTTGATGCCTTTGTAAACTGGGACTTGCTCAGTGTAATCCCCAAGCCACATTTTTGTCCTGTGCACAAGCTGAGTGAGACTAACTTAGTATAATAAATAGCCTCCTGAACTTTCGGGACAGTGGACGTAGGATCGATTGATATCCGAACCACTTTAAAAATCTGTGTCTTGTTCTTGCTTTGACGATTCTTGTTGCATTGATTTTTCTTGTTCATACCGAAAATCTTCTTTAAAATCATTCAACCTGTCTCAAGCATACCGAACTCGTCTATTTACCGAACCGAGACTTGCATAAAACGTTTTCCACTCAACCGATTTGGGCCTACACTTTTCCGCACCGCCGAGCTCTACTGTTTGATACCGAATTCGACTCGCTCGCCTAGCAGATCTCAGTAGAGTCAGACTCTTTGCCACACACGATTCAGAACAGCTATTTGGTCTGCTGAATTATTTCAGTATGACACTTTCCTGAACAGGACTGTTAGTGTTCGAAGTTGAGAAAATTGGATTCAGGTGTATTCACCCCCCCCCCCCTCTACACCTGACCGTACACTCGGGATCAACACCTTTGCATCGTGGAAAACACGCTCTATACTTGATAAATCTTTTTTGTTGAATGAAGGGATCTCGTATGCATGGATCAGTCAAAGTTTCATCGCAAATGACTCATTAAAATCATCCAACTCCTCAATGATGGACCAAATATTAGGCATTTTGTACTTCCAAGTTTTTTTTCTTTCAAATATGTGAGAGTTTTAAAATGGCGTGAAAGATTTTAGACTATGCCTTATTATATATGTGAGGGTAAATAAATAAGATATAATATAATCTAATTTGTTCCTTAAAATTATTGACATATAATTTTAGTATATAATTAACTGTTGGGTTATGAGTCAGTAGAAGATACTCAGCATGTTATCAGGTAAAAGAATATTGGGGGAAATCGTAGTTTTCACTATGGAATTGAAGATCCCAAAACCCAGCTGATATCAGTAGTGTAGTGTCGACAGGAATACCTGATGTATAGGCTAGACTATTTTTGATTTGTTTATCTTTGTTTCTATGTCCTGTACGGGATAAAATGTTGGATTGATCTTCTGTCGAAGTTACTCTCCAGAACCCCACGTCATCAGTGTAAGAGCTTGCGTTCTTAAGTCATCAGTTGATCTTCGCCTCAGTAGAAGACATCTTATTAGCTGACAGACATCAGCAGAAGAACCCTATGCAAGCTCAGTACCTTCGCAGTCATCATCTGACCATACTCAAGAGAATATCTGTTGGTCCCGTGAGTGAGTTCAGGTGTAGAGGGGGGGGTGAATACACCTGAATCCAAATTTCTCAACTTTCGAACACGAACAGTCCTATTCAGGAAGGTGCCGTATTGAAATAGTTCAGCAGACCAGACAACTGTTCTGAATCGTGTTAAAAGCTAAAAGAGTACTGACTCAGCTGAGATCTGCTAACTGACTAGGTTAGAATTCAGTATCGATCAGTGAGAGTTCAGTGTGCGGAATTGTGTAGGCCCAAATCAGTTTTAATGAGGAAAACGTTTTATGCAAGTCTCAGTTCAGTAGATAAGAAGTTCAGAATACTGAGACAGTTAAATCGATTTTAAATATGATGTTCAGTATGCACAGTAAAAATCAATGAAACAAGTTAAGTAAACGACACAGATATTTTTAAAGTGGTTCGGATATCAACAATCCTACGTCCACTGTCCCGATAGATCAGGAGGCTATTTATTATACTGAGTTAGTCTCAGTCAGCTTGTACACTGGACAAAGCCGTGGCTTGGGGATTATACTAAGCAAGTCCCAGTTTACAATTCTATCAAACTTTAAGTGTTTGACAAACTTCTCCAACAATAAAGGAGTCCTTATACAATAAGGATTGGGTTCAAATGTGAACTCCTTCGTCTAAGCTATGGATATAACAAGTGAGCTTAGGGTTAGAGGGATAAGGAACGAGAATGTAGCTATCTAGAGCGACGAACACCGAGGGTTTAGCTATAGGTTCGTGTCAGTCGCTTGGATACTAGAAGCTTATGTCGGTTCGACTTGGTTCCTTTTGAGCTGGATGTAGTCTTTCGCCGGAGATAACTCGGTTGATTCTTGGGGAAGACTTAGTCGTTAATTTCGCTCGTTTGAATGCTCTGTGCTTTTCTTGCTTCGCGTTCTTGTGTTGGTTTTTGGTGTATTGGGGTTAGCTTCAAATCTTGAATGATCCCTCTATTTATAGAGTGGAGAGAAGAATAGATCCGTTGGAGACGATCTTCTTCTTTTTCCCTCTTTGCGGTAGCAAACGGCTCTTTTGTAGTAGGTACGGTGTCCTTTCCCTCCTTTTACGGAAATATGTTGACTGTAGCTTTAGTAGGTGAGACGACACGTGTATGCTTGTCATTCGTCGAGGTTGATGTGGTGGTTGAGGTAGAACAAACTTCGAGGCAACTGAAGTTGACTTCTCTCTTCCTCGTACTTGACAACACTGATAGCTTATCAAAAGATTCGGACAGTTCGAAGACTCGTCGCCCGACGCTTGGGTCTGATTTTGTATTCAGTAGATAGACAGCTGAGAAAAGTCTACCGAAAATCAGCTACGAGTCCAAGTGATCTACTCGCCGAGTTCGGTTCAACCGACTCTCTCGCATATCTTGCTCCCGCCGAGTCCAGGATTCACCGAGTCTTCTACACCGGTGCCGAGGCCGATGAGCTACCGAGCGCCTTGACCTAGAGCAGAGTGTCTACCGAGTCCGAAACCTCGGAGACAAATACGAATACAAAGGGAATGGTTCACCAATCGGATAGGGTTTTGGGATCTTCAAATCTTCTCAACGATGGAGCACGAGGCTACTAAGCGTGATTCAAAGATAGAAGATAGAGTCATTTCCCACAAGTATGATCATGCTGAGGATTGAATCATCACCCAACAATTTCCCCCTATTTGATGATGCCAAAACCTATCATCTATGTCCTATCAACTATGCTAAACACTAACTTACTCAGAAATAGAGCTCCTTACAAATATTACAAGTAGGATCAGTGGAGTTGTCTGGTAAGTGCTAGACTACTGAGGGAGACAGAGCAGAACAATTTCCCCCTTTACAATAATTCCCCCTATGCAACAATTTCCCTTAAGAGAAATAAAAACTCTATGAAAGTCTAGTCTATCAGAGATCTAACCGAGCAAAAACTGACAAGTAAATAAACAAAGTGTGTGTGTGTCAGTAATCACTTGATGATTCGAGTGTTAAAGCATAAAGCAAACACGGCTATTTAGACAACAAGTAGTTGTCGAGCCAAAAGAAGATTTGTATAAATATAAGAGAAATTCAAGATGTATACAATCTTGCTATGCTAAGAGAATGAGCTAAAGATCTAAGGAGGAGGGCCACCGAACTTCTTGATTCCGTCCATGAACTCTTGAGTCCGATCTTCGGGGGAGCGGCACTCCATACATCCCGTATGTGATCTTCCTTAGCTTCGTAAATTCCGCAAAATCGCAGGCTCATCTTCAGCAAGTTCTTTCTTCGCTGCTGCATGCTTCACTTCCGCTTCAATCGTACCATAGTGTACTGAGTCATCATGTCTTCTCTATGGAGGTATGATTTGGGTCCCGAACACCGACTTCTATACCTTCGTATATGGCTTTGTCGAGGTATGGGTAGAGTTCGAGTTCAGTAGCGAACATCCATTCCATGCAAGCTTCAATCCTTGTCCTGTTGGACCAGAACCTCCAAAAATAGTTCCTCTTGATGAACTCAATTTTCGCATTTTCCCATCTTTGATTGAGCTGAGCTGGTATCCATTCATCTATTCTTGGCCATCTTTGAAATTTCGGGTCACCGGCTTCCTGAATTTCCTGTATCTGTATGGAATATCAGCTTTAGAAGGCACTCTCAGCCTGGCCTCCTCTTCAATCCTTTTCATCATAGCTTCAAGGTCTGCCTTCCAAATTCTGTCTCTGGCAGCCTGAATCTGTCTTGCCTCCCTCGCCTCGTATAGATATCTCGTTCATCGGATCAAATATGGATTCGATTTCTTCTCCTTGTTTATCGGTGGCTTTGCCGAGGGGCTTCTTCGATTCAGCGGGGTACTAGATCTAGATTTGGATGTACCCCGCCTTTCGGTACTCTTCTCGTCGCCGCTCCTTTTCCTTTTCTCTCGTCCCGTTCATCCGTTATGATGAGCTTTCTCGGAGGCGCTCTAGCGGTTCTCTTTCCTCCTCTCGGATGGGGCTTTAGTCTTTCCTTTGGCGAGCTTAGACTTTGGCTTGTTAGCTTCTTCGGCCTCTCGCAATTTCTCACGGCGTCTCTCATCCGCACTATTTGGGCTTCCTCCTCGGCAGATATGTACCTTAATCGCTTTCTTTGGAGGGGTTGGAATTTTAAGCTTTTGTTTGCCCTTGCCTTCTTGAACTGGTGGTGGAAGAGGAGCCTCTTCTTCTTCTCGAGTCCTCCACCGCTTCGTTCGCCGTACTCGCAACCTCCTTAATAATGTCTTTGGGAGTCCGGGTTGCACGAGTAGTCTGTTTGGGTCCTCGAGCCACTTGGGCCGGTTTCAGTTTGTGCTCGCAGCCCGAAACACCCCGGGCCTTACCCGAGTCTCGAGTCTCGAGTTTTTCGAGACCGAGTTTTGCTAATGTCGGCAATAGATTTCTTCTTCTCGCTCCCCTTCTTTTCTTCGTAGTTGTCCCCTTCGAGTAGTCTAGAAGGTTTAGTGGGAGTCGCTTCTCGGTACTCTTTTTCTTTTCTTCACTTTCTTTCTCGGTACCCTTCTTCTTTCCTTCCCCTTTTTGGCATCATCAAGTACAGCAGGGGTTGGGATGAGTACCTTCTTTTCTAGCTTCCGATAAACAGTGGATAAGTCGTCCGGTCTCATTATTCACTTTCTCCAATGCTAGATGCGGCTCGTTCCTCTCGAGATATGAGTGCGTCCTTGTATGCCGTATGAGAGAGAGCGGCTTCGACTTCGGCCCGCCTAGTTTCTCGCCGATCTTGTCCTCCACGACCAGTTGAATGAGGTCTAGCTCCGTTCTCCGTGGCCCCGGGCTTGCTCGGTGAATGACTCGGCATGAGCGGACAAGGCGTTCGAAATTGTTCAAGGAGCTTGGCCTCGTCCCTCCCGAATTGTCTTTAGCCGAGTCTCGAAACTCGCTTGTTCTTTGTTGGGCCAATGCTTCGGTTATGAGAGCGGAGACATCGGGGGGCAACATGTAGAGATCTTCGGATTTCAGCCCCTGAAGCTCGTAGTTGGTGGCCAATGCGAGACTTCTTCCACACCTTGTGGACCGCCTTCGCCAATTCCCCGATTTTGAATTCCTTGTGCGTTAGAGCTTTGGCAACCGAACGGGATCTCTGGGCGTATGGGCCGGGCGCCGCCTCGTATGTCGACTCGAGCAGAGCCGAGCAGTGCTCGCCGAGGACGAGACACCGGCCGAAGGCTTCTCGTGCCCAAGGATACCGAGTGGTGGTGCCGCTTCGGTATGGGTATCCTTGTCCTCGTGGATGTCCCTCATCGGGCTTTCCGGGGGCTCGACATCAGGGTGGGTCCCGACCGTCGTGGTCGGACCCATCTCGAGGGCGGCGAGCCACTGCTTGGCGTCGATCGCAATAATTGCAAGTATGGCTGCCCTTAGATTCTCCATCGTGTTGAGGTTCTCGAGGCCGTGAATAGCCTATCTCCTCACGCAATCTCGCTTCTTCCAAGTGTAGGCTGCCGACGGGAGTAGTGTAGAACAAGGCGTTGAAGCCGAGGCCACTCCTGAAAGCGTAGGATCATATGGATCCTTGCCGACTTGGCTAGGACGAGCAAATCTCGAATGGTCGGCAAGCTCGGAATGAACTGGATGATCTCTCGGGAAGCTCCTGGAGACGATAATCGCCGCTTCAATCCCGAGAGTCTCTTCGCAGACGCAGAATCGACTCGATATCAACGAAGTCGCCTCGAGTCCGGCAGTGGACGATCGCCGAGCGGAGGCATAGAGAGAGGGCTATCCGGGCACGTTGAACTTCTTCACTTTGGGCTTCGGTAGCCTCTCCCTCGTTCCTCTTGAACTTGTTCCTCGGTGGAGACGGCTTTCTCCACCGACTTGGTCTTCTCAAATGAGGAAGACTCATCTACCAACCGTAGTGGCTGAATAGGAGTCGGTTCGGCAGCCACTTCCGCAGTTGTCGTTGGTTCAAGCAGGTGTATCCGGTATGGCCTTCCTCGGCCTCTTGGTGGTGCCTTAGGTGATTTAGCCGGAGGTGTCCTTTTCTTAGGAGTCGCCGGGCCGAGGCTTAGATGGCCGAGCTTCGCGGCCGGTCCTGAACCAATCTGTTGCAGGGCCGCAAACTTGTTGTGAAAGCGGATTTTCTTCACATTAAAGTATTCATTGCCGTCATAAGTGATCTGCTCAGCCTCACAGAAATCCTCGATCATGACTGATAATTTAAGTCCGTAGAGAAGCTTTCCCTTTGCGGTCAGTGTTCGCGTAGCTTTGTCGAACTTGGATGCCTGAGCCATAAAT